>JAGDQP010036861.1:0-18872 GCA_022664845.1 Lepisma saccharinum | reverse complement strand
GCCATTTTTCCTCCCAACATAATTTTGAATCAGAAAAATACACTACACTACCTATCTTTGCATTAAAATTACCAAACACAATTTTCGAATTATACTTCGGTAATCGGTCAAACAACCTTTCTAGCTCATTGTACAATATATCTCTGTCGTTGTTATCACCCACATCGGTCGGTGCATAGACATTTATTAAAACCGTGTTGCACAATGGAGTGCGTAACGTAACTCTATATTCTGAACCGTTGGAAGGATACGGTTCTTAATGAGCAATGCTGTTCCGAAATCGTGAGACTGTTTCCCCGTAGTAGAAAGTGTACTTGCCCTGTCGGATGCTATCTTCACCCTCGCACCGAACTTCTTGTATCGCTAATATGTCTAGCTCGTACTTCTCGGTCTCGCGTACCGCCACGTGAAGTGTTCCCGTTTGGTATAACGTTCGTTCATTAATACATGAAAATCCTACTGTTCATAGTAAAAATATGCATGAATGTGCACTTCTTTTCAATTTCTTTCTTTCGATCTTTACCGTTTTCTTGTTTCCATTCTGTCCGAGCCAAAGGCCTTAAATAAAATGCAATTCTTGTTTCTGTTGAGCGGCGAGTGGAAGTCTGAAAGAGTTTAGGGTGGTAACCATCATGGGCAGATTTATGGGGGGGGGGGGCATTGTCCCCCAGTGATTTGAAAATGGCTTTAAATGACCGCCGGAATATCTTCCACCCTTAAAGTAATCCCCCAGGGTCTCTCTCCTAAATCCGTTCATGGTAGCCATGTACTGCAAAGCTGGTAATTGCGTTAACAAAGCAAAGCAATTAATTTTAACACAGATTAACAATGAATAGGGCGTTAAAAAGAAATTCAAATGTTGCTGTAATCCAAGAGCGTTATTTGTGAACACTGCTAAAAGTGTTTGTTTTGTATGGTAATCATTTACTGAATATTTTGAAAAAATTGGAATCCTAAATTTCATTTCTTTTTAGCCATTTTGTTTGCTTGATGTTCGCTAAATCGTTAACATATCAAGGAACAAGTATTCGCAGTTGAAATTCATTTGCCATGTATGTTAGGAAAATAATACAATCCTAAAATGAGCTAAAGCAATACTTTAAAAAGACTAAAACTATGTTTATAAAATCCTAAAAGTCCTGTTCATAATATATTATAATCTGTATTTTGTTTTGTTTTTAATTAAATTTCATTTTTTTTGTTTTGTTTAGTTTCAGGACTTCATTCCCCTTAACATCATGTCTTGGCTGAAATGGATTTTCATAACTGTGTCTATGTATATAAGAATTTGGCCATATTCCATAAGGGAAGCACGTAATGGCATGAGAAGAGTGAAATACATTAGCAACAAGAAAATGACTGGGAAGACGGTTCTAATCACAGGTGGCGCCACAGGTGAGTACGGTATTTTAAAGCAATTTCCTTTTTTTAAAAGCCCATGACAATATTGGTCCCAGCACTAACTTGGTATCAGACAACTTTCTCAGTTAACATCCGGGTGATTTACCAAAAGACTTATCACCACCGTGATAATTCTTAGTGCATTCGAGTGTGCCACTCTACCTCCTAGGGGAACGTGAAGTAGGTGTTCTTGAAATAGACCTGACGGTTATTTAAAGTGCGCGAGAGGATTTGACGTAGCTCATGGGACTACTGAAAACTAGAAATGACACATACGAATTTAAGTATACTGTTTATTCCTAGATTCACTGAACGCAATACCCTCGTCAACCGAACTAATGGGCCCCGACACAATACACAACAATTAGGTACATGTATATAAACATAGCGCATCTTCCAGATCCAACATTTGAATATACAACGCACAGATGTAACATGCAAACTTATTCAACTCACCTACCTACTGAATAACTGGTCTAGCTGTTGTCAATGAGTCCGGAATGTGAAGTATTTCTATATGCAGTCACTGAATTATGTCCATAATCAATCATATATCACTGTACATATCACTGGCGGAATTTAGCCAACGAAGTTATCTTGTAGAGCGATAAAGTGTAAACGGCTTGTGTGAGCGGTACTCGAACCTCAGTCATCTGAAGTCCTTATCGAAAATGAACACTGAATTTAGTCTTTTTAGGAGTGGTAGAGCGTTAGCGTAGTATTCGGGAGGTCCTGGGTTGATCCCAGCGGCCGACCATCCTGACTGAAGTTTTTCCAGGTTTTTTCCTCAGTCACACTAGGCAAATGTCGGGATAGCACCTTCAACGTAGGCCCTGGCCGACACATTCTCGAATCCTTTCCACTCCCCTATCCCGGCCTAAGCCTAAAAGCCAAAAATATAGTATTTTTAGAAGTAAAATCGTCTTTTGAATAAAGAACTGTAACTAAGACTCACTTGTTGTTCTCTGTCACAACTGAGCGTATGATGTTCCTCAGCCACGACTGAGATTGAGGCCTGCTCGTCTCGAGTATATATTTTGGTAGAAATCCTAATTATGACGAATGTTGCATTTCTCCTACTATTTAGAAATCGGGGACGTGTGCGCCTAATCAGCGTTCCACGGCCTTAATCTTGTTAGAATTACACTATTCAGCTTCTGTATCTCTTAGCCCAGATGTAATGACTAAATTGGTGAGTTTACAATATCTCTGCCTTCGGATTTACACGAAATTTCGTAACCTTGAAATCCAGAAATTTGGCTCCTGATTCATAACTCAGCATAGACCTCTGCAGCAGCTAAGTAACAAAAACATGTGTTATTACTCATTGGATGTGCGTTCAAATGTGTAAGGTTAATCAGAGGGTACAGGGTGTATACCTCCGTATACCTTCGACTACAGTCCTGTAGTTATAGAGTATATATAAATACACGTTTTTGGTAGCGTAGGTAAGACATTTTAAAAGTTCGGAAGCGAGGATACCCCAGGGTTCAAGTCGACATAGACTATTACAGTACTTCAACCAAATGAGTTACGAGAAGGCCAAGTAAATTTGTCACTTTTCTCATTAAACATTGAAGGAAGTCGATGCATTTAAGAGAATTAATGTATTTAAGAGAGTTAATGTGTATTTTAAGAGAGTTAATGTATTTTAAGAGAGTTAATGTATTTAAGAGAGTTAATGTATTTAAGAGAGTTAATGTATTTAAGAGAGTTAATGTATTTAAGAGAGTTAATGTATTTAAGAGAGTTGATGTATTTAAGAGAGTTGCTTACCCGTAAGTGCTAATGCCCTTATCTCCTTCCACCTTTCTCAATGATACAAGGCTGTCAAACGCCCTTTCCTTTTCCTCCTCCCTCCGTTGTTCTTTGCAACTGAAGTCTTCTTCATGTTTTCTCTTCCACCCTTCTTCTCCGAACTTGTCCCTCTCTTAAAAAGAAAAATAGTTAGCAGAATTTTAATTATTTGAGTTATTAATTGCTACTTACTAAAAACTCGAAATAGTTTCTCTATGACGAGGTATAAGCCGCATTTTTCTACGTGTAAGTCTAGCTGAGTGATGTATGAAGAAATTTTTAACATGAGAAAAATAGAATTTTCAAGAATCATACAAGTTAGCCCTAAGAAAGTTAATGCATTTAAGAAAGTCTGATTTTCAATGATCCGGAATCCAGTAAAACATATTGCAAAGACAATAAGTACGAATGTTCAAAAAAAAAGTGATCCTGCACATGTGAATGTGCCCTAAGTGATGGAAACTCTCCTTTAGAAAGACATCTTAAATCCTCTAAACTTCCAGTGCATATGACTTGTGTTTTAGTAGCACAAAACCTAAGAGAATTTTGTAATTCAATTTTATGATTTTTTACAGTGTACATTTACATCTTTTTTTTCTGCTTTCTTTTAACAGGCCTCGGCAAAGAGACTGCTCTTGATTTGGCGAGACGAGGAGCCAGAGTGATTTTAGCCTGTGTTTTTATGGACGAAGCAGAAGAGGCAAGAGGTTTGTTGTAGCACATGTAACAGTTCTAGACCCGCAGGTCATTACGGTATATTCAAGGCAGTACAAAATAATTAAATTGATATACGGTAATAGATCGTGTACCTAATTTTGACTGTAGTTTCGTACTACCAAACCGTACCCAGAAACAACTGCTGAACCAGTTAATTACTGTATGTGCGATCTTACCGAACTAGCCTTAACCCGTTCCAATACCTTGACATACCAAGATACATCAAGCTTCCGGGTTCGAACCCACGACCCATCAGACAGATCACTTATACAATAATCTTGGGTGACTATATTATTTCTTCCTCACAATGTTGAAAAAAATTATCGGCCATTTTGAATCCAAGATGGCGACGTTTCCAAAATTTAATATTTTCGTAAACTACTCTTTATATTACACCTTTATTCCAAATTTCGTATCTCTAGTTCAAACATATAAAAAATATTTTTGACAGACATTTTGAATCAGAGATGGCGACTTTTCCAAAACATTGTAATATTTTTCTAAACTAATCTTGATAATACATTTTTATGCCGAATTTCCTATTTCTAGCTCACAGTGATGAAAGATTTTTATCGGCCATTTGGAATCCAAGATTACGACGTTTCCAAATTTCAATATTTTCCTAAACTACGGTACTGTTGCTAATACAGCTTTAAGCCAAATTTCGTATCTCTAACTCAAACGGTATTGAAATACAATTTTTGGGGGTCGCCATCTTTGGAGACATTTTGTAATATTTTCGTAACCTACTGGTGATGGTGTAAAGTCATACCAAATTTCGTTTTTCTATCTCCAGCCGTTTAGACTGTGCATTATTCTATACAACAATCGGTTTCGCGGTCATTTTGGATCCAAGATGGCGACTTTTTCAAAATGTTGTAATATTTCCTTAATGTACTTTTGATAACAGAAATTTATGCCAAATTTCGGTTTTCTAGCTCAAACGGTGTTGAAAGTGAATTATTGGGGTCCGCCATTTTGGTTCTAAGATGACGTCTTTGGAGACATTTTGCAATATTTTCTTAACCTACTAGTGATGATGTACCCTCATACCAAATTTGGTGTTTGTAGCTCCAGCGATTTAGGCTGTCTATTCTATACAACAATGGGTTGCGGTATTTTGGATCCAAGATGGCGACTTTCTCAAAATTTTGTAATATTTCCTCCTGCCTTGTCGACCTAGTTTCCTGCTAGGAACCAGAAATTTGGCTATGGTGCTTGATAATTCAATTACTTAGGAAAAGCGACGAATAACTGAAATGCCAGGGATTGGTTGCCACTAATATTGAGCTGAAATTCTTCTATGAATTTTCAATTGAATTGAGTTTATTTTTTGGCTCAGGACCATGTTTATTTTTTTGGACTTGTATCTAATAAAAAGTCACAGTATTTGTTTTAAAAGAATTAATACCAATGTTAAATGAAGTTTCTACCATTACTTCAAAGAGATAAATACAAAATATGTTTGATTTTGAGTTAAGGTTAGTGCAGAGCAAATATCTCTAACGTTAGATGGCAGCATCGTATGTACTTTTTTCGTTAGACGAAATTGCAATGCTGTTTCTATAAATTGAAGCCTAGAGCGTTCAAACTTTCAGAGAAGAAAGTTCATAACCATTTCAAGAGTTCTATTCGCGCCGATTTTTTAAATTTTCCTTTTTGCTCATTGTTGAAATCGCTTCATTGTTACAAGTTTGGATATTTACAAAAACAATGAGGCAATTTCAACAATGAACAAAAAGGAAAGAACATCAGCATATATAAAGCTGTTGAAATGGTTATGATATTTATAGCTAGGATTTTACTGCGCAGGAGGTTAATGATTAACATGTAATTTTACTACGAGGAATGTCTGGAGAAAGAAAGGAGAGATACGTTTGCTACTGAGTAAAGATTTATACCCAACTTAATTTCTCTTTTCGCCAATGCAATCATGTCATTCTCGATCCACCAGTCACAGTGTAAAAGCAAGCTGTTTACTGTTCACAGTGTGAAAGTAACATAAACACTCAAAATGGTGGGGCGTTCAGTGACAAGCAAGTAACGTTACTCCTGTTATTGGATTATAGAATATCCAACCAAGGCTTAAACTTCATCCACAAAAGTACGTAACCTCAAAACGGCCAGTTTAGCTTACACTTCGATCAGAAAATGACCAAATTTTAAGTGTAAACTAAGTTGAACGTTCACCGACGAAACACTTTGGCCAGTTTCAGCCAATTTTCAGTTAACGTTAAACCATTACAAAGAAAATGTTAAACTTTAAAATGGAGTTAAGGTTACCAGTCTTTCCACTAAAGGGCTTACGCTATATCCACAATTAAGAGTAAATACAACAAAACGCTAATTTTTTACTTTTGTTTCTTCATAAAGCGGAGTAACTTTCATCCATTTCGTGTTTCCACTTTTTACAGTATGGGAGCATATTCAAGTATTGACTTTACGAAAATTTTATATCAGATTACAAATGTTTGTAGCTTTGTTAGTTCCGCCCATTGGTTAAAGATATAACCAATAAGTTTTCTCACTTTCGTAGTTATAAAAATTAAATGTTCATTAAATTTGAATAATAAATATTACAGAAAGGAAATAGGGACAAAATGAAAAAAAAAAAAGGTAGGTTGACAGTTTTCTTAACCTTCCATTTCAGACGAAATAATAAAGAAGACCGGGAATGATCAAGTATTCGTGAAGTTCCTGGACGTGAGTTCAATGAAAAGCATTCGGACATTTGTGAAAGAGTTTTTGCTAAGTGAAAACAGATTGGATGTTCTCATAAACAACGCAGGAATTGGAGTGAAGAGTGGATACACTGATGAAGGATTACCTTACGTCATTGCAACAAATTACATGGGACCGTTTCTACTCACACATCTACTTGCAGGTGAGCCAGTGTTTACTTTTCATTTCATGCAATATCCAAACATTAGCGTAATTTAATTCGACATTAATTTTATTCTTAAATAGTGTAGAACCATAATGAACCAACTTCATTTTCAGAAGATTTTTTAAATATTGGTGTTGTTGCGCTAGGCACACTGTTTAGGGTGTCCTAATCAACGTTCTGCAGCACCAGTAAAGTACGAAGGCGATGTTTTTGTTTGTTTGTTATATTCTGTCATACTTCAATTCACTACATTCAAAACTTTCATCAGTTATTCAGAAAATGAAATTCTTTATTTTCAGCAAACTGTCCACCCCTTTTTACTAAAAAGAAAAAAGAAAGAAAAATACTTCAAAATCAAATAACGCTTTCAGAAACTTTTGGAGAATAAAGAGAAGTGAAAGTTTTTTACATTCTTTTCTTTAGTTCACAATGGTTTGTGGTGTTCTCAAATTTTGCAACGTTAATTTAACTCATTCGCCGATGTTCATACAATGATGAAATTTCGCACAGCGACGTAAGTCGGGTGACAATACAATATTGCATTGTTACTTTCATATATTTCTATATTTTAAAAGCATAGTTTACTCTTTTTAAATATGGACTTCTTTATCCTAAAATAAATACTACCTTGCAACGATGTTGCGTTTGACTGGTTGCAGAACACTTTAGCGTTTGGGTCACAAAACAAGCTGAGGAAAAGTATCCGAATACCGAAATAACTAGAAAAAAAATGAACATTTTAAAGACATACTTTTCTTAAACAATTCGTACTAAAAAGTAAAAAAATAAAAAATAAAAAATATATGCATGACTAAAAAGAAAAGCATGGGGCACGCCAATTGAAGGATTTATAAAGTGAATGTATATGAGAGCGCTCTTCATGCTTTTCTTTTTAGTCATGCATAAACAAAATTATTATTTTGACTTTTTAGTACAAATTGTTTTAAGAAAAGTATATCTTTAAAACGTTTTATTTTATTATCATTATTATTTAGTTTCTTTGCTTGTTCACTAGGGCGCACCACTGTGAATCAAGGAAAGTGACTTTGTTTCTAAATCAAAACGCATCGTTATGATTATCAGAGTCACACACAGGCAATGCACCACCTAACTATTGTGACAGAGGATCAGTCAAAGAAGACACTGACTGCAGCATTCATTTGTTTAGTAAATGTGTGCTGTACAGTACGTACATGTACTTGTTTTATTATTTTGGGAATGCAACAAATCCTGCTATTATATTGCAATGTTCAGCGTGTTTACACAGACGCGCACATTATATAAACAGAGCAGTGTTTATAAACATATAGGTGACGAGTGCTGTAATCACAACAAGCAGTGAAATGACAGACAATACCAGCAGACGACAAGAACAAACTCACCATGGACACAACAGATGGGGTTGCTGTCAACATGCAGAGGGAGGTGGAGTCGTCGAATGAGGAGCTTGGGGACCGCAAAGAAGACTATAAAACCACGATGCACCAGCTTTATAGTATCACTTACCCCTGGGTGAGTCCTCTCCTTCTTACCTGTTCACAGAAGGTATCGCTTCTGGGACAAACTTCGCATACACAGAAGCCATCGCTTCTGGTACGGCAGCTCATTCTAGACCTCTGTTTGGAGAAGACACCCAAAGAAGAAGACGTCTACATCAAACATTAATCCTTGTAATTAGTCTCCTGCGGGACGCTCTTTTTGTTAAACTATCTCCTTTCGTAATAAACTGGTTGAGGGCTAAAAACACAATCCCGCGTATCTATCAGCTCTACCTCAGGTACTGTACAAGAGAAATCATTAGAACATTACGATATTGAATACAGTCACTAATAAGTACCAAAATATGTCTAATTTGCAATTCCTTTCCTGTTTTCCTCAAAATAGATCTACTAATTAAGTCATCTCCCAGCAGAGTAATCAACGTGAGCTCGTCACTTCATGAAATGACGATGTGGAATGATCTGGAACAGCTATGGAGCTATCATCGCATCGGATCGTATCCTTATTCTAAACTGTTTCTTCTCATGTTTACCATAGACCTAGCTAAGAAGTTGGAAGGAACAGGTTAGTAACCAGTTCGTAGTATTTACCGGTATTACTGCGCCATGTTTGCACCATAGACTAAATAATAAGATAGACTTACACCGCTTATTTATTTTTGTCTGCACTAAAATTGATGTTTTTTTGCTTAAGAGTACGTGATTTTGAATCCTGCCGTTTGGTGGCTCTGGTGACTACTACTGGAAAGAACCAGGTGAATGTCTATTTTACTGACCAAGACATTTTTTTGAGCCACCACCGGAACTATTGTCGCCACCAGCACCAAAATTTGTCAACAGGCGCTGTCCGCGAGTAGTGCATGTTCGCCGAGTATCAACTCAATAACTCAATTTTTACTATGTATTTTAACCAAAAACGTTGAAATTTTGGTTAAAGGGCGTCATGGTTTTATTAACCAGGTTTCGAATATTTTCGCTGCCGTGGAAACTATTTATCGGTAAGCTACAAGTGCCAAAATGTGTGAATAATTGCTACAGAAAAGTACTACGTGTCTGCCAAGTATCATGTCGATATTTCAGTTTCAACTAAATGTCTATATATTATAAACTTCAAAAATGTTGGTATCCGCTTTTATGCAAATTTTAGATATGCAAATTATATTTATAATTGAGATATCGACTTGATGTTTAGTAAATTTGCAGTGCAGTGCGTGCATATAATTTGCAAATTTAATGCTTACACCCAGATAATTTTCCACGGCCACGAAAAGCTTTCAAACCTGGTCAGGAAAATCATGGCGCTTATTTACCAAACTTTTCAATGTTTTCCGTTAAAGTACTTAGTAAAAAAGAATTACCGAGTTGATACTTGGTGAACTCATGGGCAGCACCTGTTGGCAAATTTTGGTGCCAGTGGCGTCAATAGTTTCGGCGGTGGCGCAGAAATCTTCGTCAGTAAAAGAGACACTACCAGAACCACCTACTGCAAAATCACGTGCTCCTTCGCGCAGACGAAAATGGATAGGCGGGATAAGTCTATCTTATCTTATTACAATATAGTCTATGGTATTATTTACACCATCTTTGGTAGTCCGTATCATTCTTTCATTTTGTATTTTCATTTGAGCAATTGGTTTTTTATCCCAAATGAAATTACTTCATTTAAATTTATAAGATCGTAATGTTGATTTGAATTTATCAGAAGATCAATACTTATGCTAAATTATAAAGCCGTCTGTTTAAAAATCTTCTTGCAGTGTATCGTATCCTATCATTTGTGTGAGTAAGCCAATGACCTCTATCTAAAAGCGATACTGGACTGGCTACTATCCATTTCATGAATATGTGAAGCCAGGGAGCAGAGAGGACACTTAATCCCGTTTGTCCACTTCCAATCTAAACCAATGTGAACCACATTTTCGGTTGTAAGTGTTTTACGCTTGATATCACTGTGTGGCCCGTTTTTTATATGTCTTAATTGTTGCGAAAAAACGTAAATATTATTTGTAGCATTTTTTATTATATACAGAGTACTATTATATGAATAACTCAGGAATTTAGACTTAAATCAAAAAACGGGCCACACAGCGGTGAGAATAGTATAAAACTGAGTTATAACTGAAATTTTAGTCCACATTGGATTAGACTGGAAGTGGGCAAACGCGTTTAAATAATTGATTTAGCGTCTATCTTTCAACACTAAGCAGTCACTCCAGTATCGTTATGTAGAGCTCGATGTACTAAGCACTGTATGCGGAACACAGATTAGTTTCTATTTATGTATGTATGTATTTATATGCTTGAACCCCCAACAGAAATTCACAGCACCACACAGAGAAAAATCCTTGTTTATGCTTAACAAAACAAAATGTTCAAATAGGGCCCAAACAAAGTTTTGTTTGTTTTAAATAAAAGAGTGTTTAAACGAACTTGTTTGGCACCGAGAAAGAAATAATACGATGATACCGAGGAGACTTGAACACGGGTAGACTTGTTGACAGTTCTTTTATTATTATTATTATTTCCCTAGTAATATATACAAGAGAGAAGAGGGTAAATAGATTCATACAAATTCATAAGAAACATAAGAACAGTTGTGGATATTGAAACTAAAGGTAGTTATTTGACATCGTCAATAATTAACAATTCAAGCAAGAAAACCTGTAGTAATCCTATAAAGCAATAACTAGAAAATAACTACATAAATTCACATGAATAATAATATTGATGGCATAATCAAAACAAATCAATTCTAATTCTTAGTAGAGAACTCGGTGATACGTAATTTTGAAACATAAATTGGTTTCGTTTAACTAACAAAGCCTCAAAAGAACATCGTAAGTGGAAAATGTACATTTCATTTGACATTTGCTGTTGTGTATTCAGAACATATTCAATTATTTGCACTGTCAGCCACAAGAGTAATCTTTTGGCTCTAGGGAAAACGGCAAACACAGGTGGATAGATAAACCCATGACCAAATATCAAGTGGTGGACATTTCCATCTAGTAAGTCGCTTAAGAATCTTGGTACAAAATACTCACAATTGTACATTATCATGACAGGAGAGTAATTTTTTTAGAAAAGTCATCCTCTTTTAAACATAATTCGCATAAATTAGAAGTGTCTAATCTTCTCCTACTTAAATTTATTGGTGTGCGAATTATTTGATGGGTGAATTGAAAAGCAACGTTGAATAATTGAGAATGCTTTCAAAATAATCGTAAATCTTGAGAAATGGTGTTTAGATTAATAGTAGGATAATGCAACTTCATATTGGGCACATGATGAAGATGATTCTCCATTAACCAATCGTAAAGCTGCCTGACAGTCATGTTTTCAAGATAAGCTTTCCCTTTAACTGCATACGTTATAATAATTAAATTCCGCCATGTCAAAAGTGGCAAATGGAGATCAATTAGAGATATGACAGCCTCGAATATTTGTCCAGACATAGAATTATAATAAAGTGTGATAATTTCAGTGGTTCGATGCAAGAGTAAGGCCTTAGCTCTCCACCATAAATGTTTGAGACCTATTCCTCCACATTCTACTGGTAAATACCGGGTATAACTTAATGGGTTAAGCCTTTCACAAACAATACCCAGTTAAGGTAGATATACGAGCTATTGTTTTTTTTTTGAACATAGGAAATATCTGTAAGATATGTTTGCACTTGCTGTGTATGACACTATTACAGAATTTTACTCTAGTTAATAAAGTATCAAATAAATTACGATATAAAGCAATGGCACCTCCCACCATTCGGATAAGTCGTTGATTATTTATAGCTATAGTGTCCTTGGTAGTAGGAGCAAGTGTTGAAGAAAGACCTTTTCTTGTAAATTACGAATGAAATAAAGCGTATCATTCAAAAAGTCTAACACCAACCCATTAAATGACTGGTAATATTACGTCTATAGGGCATTAAAGCAATTAAGATCATGAAACATGAGAGGGCGTCCCCTTGACAAACACCTTGTTGAACAGAAAAAGGTAACATAAGGCGTTTATTAATTTGTAACCACATCTTTCTGTTATAATAGCATCGAAATAATAATGATCGAATATTATCTGGAAAATTGAGTTCTTGTAAAATAGAGTGTAAATAATTTAAATTAACAGTACCTAAAGCAGACGAAGCATCGCCAATGTATACGCTGAACTCCTCAACTAAATTTTTCGAGAGAGCATGTAAACTATCCCTTAGGTAAGAAAGAGAAACATGCATGGGAGATTCTCGAGCAATCCCGGTTTGAGCCGGGTCTAAGAGTTTAGTCATATGTGGCTTAATTCTATCCATAATAATACGATTTAACAGCTTATTATTGGCGTTGAGTAATGCAATTAATCGATATTTTGAAGATGAAGTAGGTTTAGTTAACAACACACCGACATAGTCATGAAATTCGGGATTGTAGGAGTAGCACTAAGAAAGGAATTAAAAACTTCCACTAAATGAGGAGCCAATGCCTCCTTAAATTGTTGATAAAAAACCTAAGTGATTCCATCCGGTCCTGATTATAATGACTGTATCTTGTATTAATTTAAACTTGCTATATTTTTGCCGACTCACCGATAGTTCCTTACGTAAATAAAACATTTTCAGCTAAAATCTGCTTGTCAGACCATAGGCAATTATGGATCGAGTTAGAGTGGAGGTTGCCATTTCATTTACGTGCCAATTTTTATGGCGTCTTAACACCGAACTTTTGGCCAATGAGTTCATTTTGGCCTTTTCACAGGAGCTCATAAGAAAAACTGACGCCTTTACAGCAAAACCGGGGTTTGACTTGGTGTTGTGGAAAAGGAAAAAAAACATTAGTTATGAGTACAAATCGTTCACTCGAGAATTTTATACAGTTCAAAGTAAAACTTTAGACCATTACCAGTAGCTATTAACGGAATATAACACAAGAGCATTGCAGGATCCTCGATGGCTTCCTAAAGTACGCTATACCCAGGTAAAATTAAATCTCCTGCTGAATCGTAAGCACATAGGTATCACTAAACGGAACCATCTTAATCAGTGTGGTGTTCACGAGACCCTTTCCTTAGAGTTAGTCAAATAAGATAAGACAAAACAAGAGGGCAAATTTATCGATAGTTTCAAAGCGCAAAATGGCACGATCTATTCGGGTGCAGCTATTTATGATGGCAACGGCAAGGCCTTGCCTAGTCTTTCTAAGACGAAACGGAATCTGTTAAACTTAAAGTTTTCCTATCAAGAAATATCAGAAGCTATTGATCAGCTAAATATCAAATCAAGCTGTGGAGCTGATGAATTATGTGGAGGTTGAATCTACTCTAACAAAGCGTTCCTCATTAGGGAATTACTCCCGGTATTCAATTCAATGTGGTCTCTACTGGTGTATAATGGTGATTTTTTATATATTATTGATTTAAATATATATATTAAAAAATATATTGATTTAAAAAATCCCAAATGGCATCCTTAGATTCATGTAGTTTAATCCACCTTTAGTATTTTGATTCTAAAATATTAAGGAAAATGATAGCAAACCGTTTGAAAAGATAATTCCTTCGATTCTCCATCCGCGCCAAAGTGGTTTGAAAGGAAAAGTTCCGATATATATTCAGCTTATAAACGTGTGGAACTTATTACTGTATGCGGAGGGAGGGGAGTATTTTCCTCTTATGATCTATAAATCAGATTTTCAGAGAGACCATGATAATTTAAATCATGCTTTTCTGTTTGAAGTGATGTGATTAATGCAATTTCCCCAAAAATTTGTGGACTTTATATCGTGGATATATCAACATCGATATGTGAAAATTTCTATCAATGGATCGATAGAGCCTCGTATAAAACTTAACAAACGAGTGCTGCAGGTAGATTAGTGTTCGTCCTTATCGTGTGATATTACGAGTGTGCCGTTAGCTCTTGCGTCCCATAAGGCCTTATCGTGGGTGAGATTTCTAGACAACTCTCTGTGTGGCCTGCTGTATGCAGGCGATGTGAACTTTATAATACAATCAGATGATGAATATCATTCTATACAGTATTCTCAAACTTGTCTGGTATCCAGATTAACCAAAACAAAACTCAGACTTTGGACTTACAGTGAAACCTTAGTAATGCGGTGGAAATGGGCATTCAAATTAAAGATTCTATTAAAATCTAGGGCACCTGATGGAATGCAAATTTTAAATCCACGATTGCCTTAAATGAACCATGTATGATGCAAGGATTCATGATGTACTTAATTGCTTACAAAATTTATTTTTCTTCTCTATTGGATAAGTTTCGTTTTGCGAACATTTTTTATTTTTAGTAAAATGTATTATATGCTTCAAATGTTGCCAGTTACCCAGCTTTTCTGGGCTCAAGTAAACAGGTATGTCGGTTATTTTATTTGACATAACAATTTGCTTCGTACTCCCAGAACAGTTTTATATTGATCATTTGAAAAAGGGCATGTTAACTGAAAATAAATGTCAAATTACAAGCTCAAACTCTGATCACCTATCGCTTGATTGAGGTTTTATGCCTGTTCAGTCAGAATATTTCGTACGATGCACGTTTGTTGGCATTACGTACTATAGATGATACCCCTGCGATCGATTTAAGATCCATTGCTGGTCCGATGAAAATGTTTGCATCCGCCTACGTTGACTTTTCTTATGACGTGCTGCACAATATCCGGATGGAGGACTTTACAGCGAAGCAATTTTACCCTTACTTCATGGAAAATGAACCTCAATCTGAGGCCATTCGAACCTCAAACTGCAATTGCAGTTTGACGGGGGCACGAATGGCCTCAGAAATGCCAGAATTTGCCTCTGATGAAGGACAATTCAATCTTGCATTTTCCACTATTCGTACAGTGCTATAATCTAGCATCACTATTTATTCATTTAAAGGCCAAGGGTATTACTGAGGAAATGCGGTCAGGTGGATGATTTATTCCATATCCTCATCGCTTGTCCAAATATGCCATTTGGGAAAATATTTAAAGATGTGTATGTAAATCGTTGTAATAGAGAGGATCTAACGATTGATCAGTTTTTTTTGTCGTCCGTTATATCGATACTTCACCCCAACGCCCCGTCGTTTTTCTATTTTGTTTATTGCTATTATGTTGCACATACTTAAAAAGAACGAAACTTGTATGATCTGGAATGGTACATTGGGTACGTATTATTTTCTGATTTCAGCTCTCCAAATTTACATAAAAAGAGAACTTTTGCAAATTATTATAAAGCTTTGTACTAATTAGGAGTTACTGTTCCCTTGTTATGTAGAATTGTAGTTTTGAATTTTGCTTAATTGTTGTGGTTTCAGATTTATGAATGTATATTTTTGGATTAAAGTAAATAAAAAAGTGGATCCATAGATGAGTGGTCAACGTGTCGAGCTACCCAGGACGAGTGCACAACGATCCGGCTTCGAATTCCACAGCAGCGGTTCGATTATTTACTGTTGAAAAAATTAATACCGTATATCATGAAGAAAGCAACGGATAAAATGAAACTAAATGTGTATACCAAAAGTCAGCTCCCATGCTCTGTTTTGGCGAACTGAACCTGTTTCTTCATCGTTTCTTCTCAACCATTATTCAACGTCGAACAAACCGTTGAACAGGCCCACATTTGGGTACATTTACAATGTTAAAATAACGTTTCGGTACTAACGTTTATTCTACATATTTTCAACGTTTGTATGCTACTTAGATAAATAATCCCAGCGGTTGGTGTGGGTTTCGAAGCAGGAACGTTGTGAACTCTTCGTTGGTAGCTCGGCGCGTTGACCACATATCCACGGATCCACCTAAGAGTCCACTACTCTTTTACTCTATCTGTAGTCTGTACTAGCAGGCAGTCTAGAATGCAGTTTCCACGTGTCGTTTCACCATCATGTAAGAAAAAGAATAAAGAATACTTCCTATCTTTCTTTCTTTGTTATGAGCATTTTTCCTTCTTTAACACTTTGACCGTCATTGTTAAATTTGTATTTCTTAATAAGTGTAATAATATTGCCTTAGTAAACGCATATAGAGCGAAATTTATCACATGGTTGAAAAGACTTCACATTAACGACCTATTAACGAAATTAAATGTTGGTTAAAATATAGTTTAAAATTCAATATGTTTTCAACATGCAAATAAGAACACGAGAACCGTAGTTAATTTTATTCTATTCCATTTTAAGCACAACTTTTATGCAATTAACTTGGAAAGATAATCTAGGGGACAGTTCAATATAATAGTTAAAAACACATTGTATTAACGTCATATCAACGAAATTAAATTTTCGTTGAAATAAAGATTGAAATTCAACGTGTTTTCAACACGCAAAGAGTACGTAACATTATAGTTAATGGTAATCAATTAGCTTTTAATTACAAATTTTATTCCATTAAATTAGAAAGAAACCCATAAAACGAAATCTGTACCATAGTTGAAAATAACAGTTAAATCCACATTCAACTAACCTCTTATCAACAATATCAAGTCTTTGTTAAAATATGATTTAAAATGAAACTTACTTTTCTCAACAGATAACGGTTAATCAACGAATTAAACCAAAAATCAACGTTCAAAACAAGTTTTTGTGCTACTGGGGGAGCAGTAAAGATTATATAATTATAAATGCATTATGCTTTATGTTGTATATCTTCTTTTGTGAATATGCTTTAAATAATCTGCTTTCACCGCGCAATTATGTCCGTTGTGAGCGCAGTTATAGAATAAGCGAGCTGGAGCCCAGTCGAGGACTACGCTTGAGCAGCTAACGTCCAATTTTGATGATCTATGTGTCATTGGAAAAGTTTCGCCGAGACCTCTGCAATGACACCTCAACCATCTTTGTAGCCCTAGTAGTCCTGAGTTCAAAGTTGTCAACAGACGGACGGAGAGGGGTCGAAAGCTTCTCAGCTTTTCTTTCTGAAGTCTAAAACCAAAGTGCTCTTGATGGGGTATACAACCCTAAAGCTTGAAGATCAGCTTGAGTTTTAAAGCTAAACTTAAGATCCTTTATTATTATTATTATTATTATTATTATTATTATTATTATTATTATTATTATTATTATTATTATTATTAGTAGTAGTAGTAGTAGTAGTAGTAGTAGTAGTAGTAGTAGTATTACATATTTCCTTTAGTTCACAATGGTTTATGGTGTCCTTAAATCTTGCAACAATGATGAAATTTTGCACAGCAACGGCGACAATACAATATTCAATTGTTATTTTCATATATTTTTATGTTTAAAACGCATATATTATTTTTTTTAATATAAACTTCTTTATGCTAAAATAAATTCTAGCCTACAATGATTGGATTACAAATCCTGTTTGAGAAAAAGTATCCGAATACAGAAATAACTGAACGAAGAGTTGAAGAATTTATAAAGTCATTTTATATGAGAGCGCGCACCATACTTTTCCTTTTAGTCATGCAAAAACAACATTATTTTTACTAATGATGGGTTCACGTGACTTTCGATACCTCGATACTAGCGATATTTGCCAACTATCGGTATCGGTCGATACCTCAAATAATGGAGTCGATACTTTTTCAATACTTCGATATTTTTTTTAGACTAATATCTTTATCTGAAAATAATCCCATTGTCGAACGTTAAGTCTATAACTTACATTGTTTAATATCCTTGGGATATTCGTAGCATATTCCTAGAATGTATCTGTGCTGTGTGGGGTAGAACAGTGTTGAAGGAAGGACCAAGTACCGAAGGGCAAAAGTAGATATCACTATCGAGAATCGAGAAATACTGGTATAGACCTATCTCTTATTTATATACTACTTGATTACTTTTAATTAAATAGGTATAATTTGCATTGTAAAACAATGTTCAGGAAAGTATCAAGTATCGAAGGTCAGGAATAAGTATCGGTATGGAGAAATTCTGGTATCGACCCATCTCTATTTCTACTTTTAGTACGAATTGTTTAAGAAAAGTATGTCTTTAAAAATAATAAATTATTTTTGTTCCTTTACTTGTAGATCATTCTTACGTTTTACGATCTCCAAAAATACTGATAATTATTTTTCTTTAACATTTGTAGTTAAACTACTTTGCGTATTTTATTTTTGACTTACTGTTTCAAGTGTTAATGTCTGATCAGATAATTTATTTATTCACTTTTTTTTATTCTTTTCTTGTCTAGGAGTAACAGTTAACGCCCTACATCCAGGCGCTGTTAGAACTGAGCTTTTAATGAAATCCACGAGCTTATGGGATTTAGCACTCTTGAGACTAAGCAAGCCTCTGTGGAGGGTAAGTAACAGACTGATTCATAGAGCTTCTCTCTCTCTCTCTCTCTATCTCTGTCTAACACTCATACCCTCTCTCTCTCTCTAACACTCACTCTCTCTTTCTCTCTCTCTCTTTAACACTCACTCACACATTCTCTCTCTAACACTCACTCACACACACTCTCTCTCTAACACACTCTCTCTCTCTAACACTCACTCTCTCTCTAATACTCACTCACACGCTCACTCTCTCTTTCTCTCTCTCTAACACTCACTCACACACACTCTCTCTTTCTCTCTCTCTAACACTCACTCACACACACTCTCTCTCT
>JAGDQP010036860.1:1430-13752 GCA_022664845.1 Lepisma saccharinum | reverse complement strand
CGGTTTTCCCTTTGGATGCTTTTCCCTTTGGACGATTTTCCTTTGGATGCTTTTCCCTTTGGATGATTTTCCAAAAATCCTTGGACGGTATTCCCTTTGGACGATTTTCCTTTGGACGCTTTTCCGGCGCCCCCGTCAAAAGCCTTCGTTAAGTGAAAGAATAAGCCTAGACAAAGAAATTTGTTATCCAAAAACTCTAAGATTTTTCCAGTAAATTGGCATATTGCTTTTTCTGTAGATTTCCCTTTTAGAAAACCATGTTGAGCATTAGAAATAATGTTATAAGTATCAAAGAAGTTAACAACCCTTTTAAACATTATTTTTTCTAGTATTTTACTGACTACAGGTAACAGTGATATTTTACAGTCTGTAATTTTTAACGTTTTCACGTGATCCTTTCTTGTGTATTGGTTTAAGTTTAGAAATTTTTAACTTCTTTGGAAAATTACCACTTTCGAGAGATCTGTTGGCAAGGTAACATAATGGATCTATAATATTTTCCCAACATTTCTTGAATAAATTATTTGATATGCTATCTATACTTGAGGAATTAGAAGGTTTTAATTCTCTTAGGGCTAGTTTTTCATTGTCTGGTCAAAGTACAGGTTAGCTAGTAACTAACAGTTAAACTCTAACTGGTGGTTTACCCGTTTTTCAATGTCTAGTTAATGCATAACCAACAGTTAAACTGAGCAAACTGGTAGTTAAATTAACCCGTACTTCTACCTCCAGTTAACGTGCTAACTGGAGGTTTTAAAAAAGTTTTGCAATTGCCACCTGTGAAAGATGTTGCATATGATTTCAGATTCATCCTCTTCTGATGAAGAGGATGATAGAATTGTATTAGAACACATAAAGAAAACATCACAGTTCTTCTACCCAACTTTTTAATATTTTTTTTTAAATTCAGATTCAGTTAGGTGCGGTACGAAAAATTTTGTTTTGTGCTGGCTGGGACATGAAGTCAGTTTGTGTTTGCACTCCCTCAAAATGTAAAAGTTACAAGAATGATGGAAGTGTGTGGTGTTGAAACGCGATGTTTACTTTTGGAGCTCCAAAAATGTAAAATTTACAGAAGAAATGTAATATTTTCAATTTGTGTGTAAGCATTGAAACGGAAAATATAACGAAGGTTGTAGTGATGCAAATGTGAAAAAGCAAAAACAGTGTCTGGGAGTTTATTTGATTTCGAGTTCAGAGTGCACATTGAGTGAATGTTAAAAGGCAAGTGCATCGCGTATAATGAAAACATGTTGTAAGGTAACTTTAACTGTCTTTACTACTCGACATGTGTCCGTGATTTTTCTATCAAAATACGTGTCATTCATAACATGAAGTATGAATATTAAATGGGTCGTTAGTTTTCTTGCCCATACCGTCATATTTGTATGTGTTGATCAACACGAGTGCTTATTTAACAAAATAATAATAACACATGATATTTAGGAACGCTTTTTGGATTTCTAGTTGTAGCTAGATGTTATGTGTGAATTATTTACAAAGGATGAGTGGTGCTGAACGTATACATGTATCAGTAGTTGACGGAAGCTGTGATCTCGAAAGTAAAGAGTATCCATGATTGTGAGACAAACTCATAATATTGACCAAACGAAAATGATAATAGGAAAACGATCATCTTTACTTGATGACTGCCAGCTTCCTCAAGTTATTGACCCATGTGTACAAGCTATACCACTCATTCCCTTGCAAATAATTATTACTGACGCTTCTATAAACTCCTAGTGCCAGAAATACGAAAAGCTGTGTCATTATTATTTCGTTAAATACTCAATCCAGTTGGTCAGCACACAAACATGGCGGCGTGTGAATACTAATAGCGACACTTCGATTTATGAATGACACTACTTTTCTACGAAAAATCATGTACGTGTCGAGTGAGTGAATACGATTATTTAAGGTCAGGTTACAAAATTGTGTTCATTATACGCGATGCGCATGACGTTTGTCATATACTCCATGTGCTGATTCCCAACACGCAACCACATAAACACTCCCAACTAATTTTTGCTCTCATTTCATACTTCCATGACTCGAAGCTTCGTTAAATTTTGCAATTCAACACTTCCACTCACGCTGGAAATCTTACATTTGTGCTGCAAATTTTACATCTTTTTGTGGGTCATTAAGTAAAATTTACCCAGCAAATAATAAAGCTAATGGAAACAAGATGATTAAATATCCCTTTACCCCACTTCGTGAATTATTTACAAGGGAATGAGTAGTGTAGAACATACACATTGATCAGTAGCTGGTGGACGCAGGGGTTCCAAAAGTGAAGTTTATCCATATGATTATGAAGCAAACATAATATTCATAAAATGATAATGAAAAACAATAATAATATTATTAAACATTACCCTACTTTTCACCTTACCATATCCCTTTTTCCTTGCGAGAGTACTAGTTGCGGGTAACAAAAAAAAGTTTAAACATTCATATTCAATTTCATGAAGTACATGAACTTCGCTGACTACCTGTTGTGTGTTTTTTTATAATTACTGTGAAGTATATAAATACAGAGATTCTGTTAGACCACCCAATGTGTAACCCCCGAAAATTTTTGAGTACAACCTTAATTTTTTTACAATTAAAAATAAATAGGAATAAAACTGCAAAACTCTGATTACAAGCTCTAACTTTGGCTATACCCTCCCAAACTGAAAATCTTAATTACTTTGTTAGTTGCAATCGAGCGAAATAAAACGCATCCAAAAACCGAAGAAATTTGTTCTCTGCCTATGAACTCTTTCAAGAAAAAATCATTAATTTCAATTACTGTATTTCTT
The DNA here is from genome assembly GCA_022664845.1 of Lepisma saccharinum. Classification (NCBI taxonomy): domain Eukaryota; kingdom Metazoa; phylum Arthropoda; class Insecta; order Zygentoma; family Lepismatidae; genus Lepisma; species Lepisma saccharinum. The sequence goes on along the minus strand of JAGDQP010036860.1, from coordinate 10,945 downwards.
GCTTGTCATTGCTTGAAATTGCGCTCATGTTCTTCGAACTACCTGTTAAGTTCCGCTTTACTTTACTTTATGGGCCACAAAAAAACGTAAAATTTACACGAGAAATGTAACATTCCTAACATGCCTAGAAGTGTTCAAATCCTAAATGTAAGTTTTAAAATGAAGGTGTAAAATGAGAGAGAAATAGGGAAAGGTGCTATTGACTATTTAGTTTCTTCCGCGTTGGGGGTTAATACATGCGTTTTTTAGAACCCCATGTACATCGTGTATAATCTAAAGCATCGAACTGGACTTCAACTAACCCCTCTTGACTGGCCCGAGATACTGTCCGTGGTTTTTTTTGTGGTAAAATACGTGTAATTCATAAGACGAAGTTTCGCCGTAACTCCTCACGGGGCTATGCTTATTATATGTTGATGAACTTCATATTAATGAAATGATAATGGCATACAGCTTTTTGTTGCACTTTTTGGAAGCTGGGTTGCCGGTGGTGTTTATAGAAGTATGTGTGGTAATTGTTTGCAAGGAAATAAAGCATGTAGAGCCTTACATATAGCACGGAAGCTGCGGCCATAACTTGGAGTTTATCTATTTTCCCAGAGTGTATAAGGATATGCGGGCTAGCGATCTAAAACCGTCACCCCTACGTAAAAAATAAACTTTGTAAACTTAATTTTGTATGGGCGATTTTTAGTAACTGAATTCGGTCCGTCACGATTATGAATGCGATGCTAATTAAAATTCAGATCCATGTACCAGCCGGGATTCGAATCCGGGACCTTCGAGTCGTTTACGTAGCCCCCAAACCCACACGGCTAGGAGGTCGGTGTCACATATACGTATTTTATTTAGATAGTAACTCAACTCTTTACATATGTGTGTTTACTACCTTATTTCTTTATTCTACAAATCTCTTAATGCAATCAAACATTTATATTTCTTACTTCAGAAACTAGCGAATTTGATGCGTATTTTGTTTAAAACTTTCTGTGCTATCCTCTATTCTACTGTTTTCATAATTCCTGAACAACTCCCTAGATGGCGAAATAGTAGAAATCCATTGCCAACCGTCGCACTCTTCCCACTAACCAAAAGTTAAGTAACCACCAGTTAAAAAGCAAATGAAAAACGGATATTAAAGTTAGAGTTCAGGTTAACTTTAACTAGCAGTTAGTTAACTGGAAAGATAACTGGACAATGAAAAACTAGCCCTTACAATATTTTGCAATTCTCTCTTCGTTACAGGCTGAAGAAAAATTGTTTTATCGCATTGACTTATTAGCTTAATTTTATCAATTTCATGTGTTAGTAAGTTAGGAGACTTAATATGATCAGAGATTACATTTAAAAAATAAATGCTTTTGCAATGTCAATTGGCTTTACTATCTGATGACCTTCATGATTTAAGGTAATCGTATTGAACGTACTCTTCGTAAGATTCAATTGATTTTTAACAATATTCCACTTCTCTTTGGTTTTATTTTTTGAATTTTGAATTTTCTGATCGTAATAACTTTGTCTAGAATTTTTCAGTAATTTCTTATATAGTTTTCTGTGCTCTTTATATTTTAAAATGCTGTGATCCCTGTCTTTTTTTATTTTATTCATAAGTATCCATTGAGTTTGTGCTTTCTTAACTTCTGATGTAATCCATGCTGGCCTTCTCCTTTTTAAAATTTGAATTTTCTTTGTCGGAAAAGCCCTTTCGAAATTATAGCAAATAGTATCTAATAAAACATCATATATATTGTTTACATTTTCATTTATATAGATATCATCCCAAGTCTCTTTTCTTAGAAGGTAGTTGAAATAATTAACATTTTCATTTCTTAGGTCCCGCACAATTTTTAAAAAAGTTTTTGCTCTACACCTTTTGAAGAAATTTTTATATTACCCAGAGTAACTAGTTGGGCTTCGTCAACAGAAAACCCTGTATTAATAACTAGAGATTGCAAAGATAAGGGATCAGTGTTAATTAATATTTGATCGATTGTTGAGCTGGAGTTTTTAGTGATTCTAGTAGCCATAAATATGGTTGGTTTTAGATTATATGTTTTGAATAAAATATTTGACTCTGAGTTTACTGCTTGTGTTTGAAATTAATATTTAGATCCCCCACTACAACAGGTATGTATTTAGTACTATTATAGTGTTCTAAAATGTGATCTAATTTTCTTAGAAATATATTTATGATGCTATTCGGGGTTCGATAGATACATATTATAACTAAGTTTACATCTGGAATTTCTAAAATACAACTTTCAAAATGTTTTTCTTCATTTAAATGGGCAAACTTTAGTACTTCTCTTGTTTTGATATCTGATCTAATAAATATGCAAGACCCTCCTTTTCTCATTACGGATCTGCAATAGTATGTTTTACACTCAAAGTTAGATATAGTTATAAAATTCATATTTTCTTCACTTGCCCAATGTTCTGTCAAACATAAGACTTTTACATTATGTAAATCATTTTGTAATAGAACCTCAAGTGATAGTTGTTTGTCTATAGATAAACCTTGCACATTTTGGTGAAATACTGTAAAAGAGTCTACCATAAAAAACTTTCTCTATACATAGTAGATGGCTTCCTTTCTCTGTGTGATTTACGTAGTTGATTTGTACCTTTATTTGTTACCTTTTCTTTCCCTTGTACTTTCATCTCATTCGTGCTTACTCTTTCATTATGGATGAAACTTGGGCACTTTTGAAAGAACACCTTGTAGCTGCTAGTGCCATTTGTGTTACTTTGTGTGTCTTTTCCATCAGTCTTTTCTTTTATGATTTCTTTGTCTACTGGAAGGTCACTGCATGATTGTAATTCAGGAGGATGTAACGCTATGGCTTCTTTACTTACTTTAATTTTTACAAGTGAACATAAAACTTCAGCTACACTTTTGTTACCTTTTGCGTTTAAATGTTGACCGTGTCTTGTGAAAAACCGTCTTTCAATTGTTGCCATATCAAGTACATTTACATTATCAAAACGTTGGCATGTTGCTATTATCTTGGTATTTGCCCTTCCTACTTCTTTATTTACAATCGACCCTGATATTAAGTCATGCCTGTATGGAATAGTCGATACAACTACATTTGTGTGAGAAAGATTCAATAAATGTTTTTTTAATGCAAATATAGCTTTACCAGTTTCATTCTTAACAATGTCATTTGATCCGCCTACAATTACCACCACATCTTGTTTAAGTCCTTACATAACGTGTCTACACATTTCAGTACCTCACTCATCGGTGCCCCTGGCTTGGTGAAACTTTCTACATTATAATTACCTTGTGGCTCTTTTATTTTGGCAGCTAGTCCTCTACTATGGTTGTCTCCTAATACTATCATTTTACTTTTGCACCCAGTTACATGATTCTCACCTAGGCTTATTCCTAATGGGACTTGTTTTGTTGACTCGTTACACCTAATGTTCACTTCCTTCGGTATTGTCTCTTCGTTTGACACTGCTTCTTGAAAACTCAGTTCCTCCTCCTTGTTATCTAATACATCGAATCTGTTAGCTGATGTTGGAATGCCTGTAGGGTTGCAACTTTGTACAAGGGAATTTTGTTTTTTCCTACCCCATGTCGACCGCTTAACCATGTCTGCCCATTTGTTATATGTTTTATTTGGTGATGTGACTGGTTCATTTTTTGAATATCTGCTTTAAGTAGTTCGATGATGAGATCTTTTGTGGCAATTTCTTCTGCCAGCCTTGCACATTTCAGACAATTTTACGTCATGATGTTGGCTCCTAGACTTTATGATTTGCAGTGAAAATTAGGTTTTAGTTGAGAACTGTTAGGAAAATTTAACGCACTGCATTAAATAGTTCTTTCGTATTTCTCGTATACTTATTTCACCTTTGTGCATTAACCGGAAAATTAAAATCACACTGAAAATATATACACTAACACTTTGCACCCTTGTTTACTAACCAGTTTTAAAAGTAGCATCTTTATGCATAATGTCCAAACATTTTCAACATTTGTGCTTTCCTACAATCTGTCTAAAGATGATATAGTTCTACCACTTCCACTAGTTTGTTGCACTTGCATTTATCAACAAACAATTTTAATTCGCTCTACACTATACTATAGGCGACGCACTCAAATATGCGGTGCAGTAGATTTATAGGTTATCCACAAAGTGTAGGTCATTCTCACCAGACAAATGCTGAGATACCTTCTGTAAGGCCAGGGCCGTTGCTTTCCAAATCGTGGGTCCTTATCTACCCCGAACGGAGCTTCAGATACGTAATGGCCATAAATAACAAATACAGTAGTATGTAGTTTCGAAGTGTGTTTCTGGTTCCGAGAGTGTGCCTAGGGTATGACCGAACGTAATTGTTAAATCCGGAGTTCAAGTGCATGGTCCATTACTGGTGCGTGTGTGTTTGCTACGTACTCGTTGTTTTATAAGATTCAGAATGTTTTATTTTTGCCACCGCTTTTATTAGAGTTTTAGAAGTTAACTTCGGTGACTTACGTGCGATTATGGATAAACTGTAATTTATCGCCTCTAGTCTGTTGTCTGTGTGCGTGGAGGCTTTTGCTACTCTGGCATTTTCTATGTGATGATATGAGTTGTTCTCTTCCGTGGTGGGGTGGGAAATTCTTTCCTTCTCTGTCTCCCCCCGTCTTTTCTATCGTTTCAGCTTATGTCTATCTTTGTGCTATGCTTCGGATTTAGTTATCCTTCGGTAATCGCGTCCTCTATCTTCGGGATTTTTCGGTGCTTGTGTGCTGGGATAAGAGATAATATTTTCTATAGATTCGTAAGTCTGATTCCTTATATTTCTCGTCCGTTGAGTGCTCGTGGGTCATGACCTCACCTGGTGAAGTCGTGACACAGCTCTCGAGTGACCCGTTTGAGTTGGTCCAGCTAGCCGGCATCCAGTCTGGGCGTCATTGGAGACTTTGCGAGCGTTACCCACTTGTCCACCTGAAAGTGAAGTTTCACCTTCTTTCTTTAGGGAAAGCAAAGGGGGCACCCTCTGTTGTGAAGTGTGACGAGGCTTCACTGGGAAGCGTCCGGAGTGTTTTCATGTTTGACACATACGCTGTTTTTGCCCGGCGCTTGTCCCGCTTTTGAACCTTGTAGTGTTCTTGGGTAACACGGTTCAGTCTTCTGCTTTTGGTTGAAGTGTGTGTTCCCCCCTTATTGTTTGCTTTCACGCTGAATGTGGGTTTCCGATCACAATTTAAACTCTTAACATATAAACTCAAGTATATTCGAGATTTTAATTTAAAAAAAGCTCAAATATACTCAAACACCACCCCTGCTGAACTGTAGCGATTTTAAAACTTCGAAAATAAACGTTTGCTTTCGGTGTGATGTTTTTCAACGATTCCGCTAGAATGTGCTCTAATACACTTAATAATGTCGAGAATACAAAGCACCCTTGAGGGAACATTAACAAGCGAGATTTCTGTTTTAGATGGTGGCGGGATCGTATTTTTAAAGCTACTGATTTCCAATTTATTTTGCGTGCTCCGTGAAAAATGTTTTCCGTTTCTTTGTAATATTGTACAATATCAATATAAAAATGACCTTTCATTTTTATCAACCATCTTTGGTAAATAAAAGTTATTAATTACCACTAGTATATTTGAGCTTTTATTTAAGGGAGATTTTGGTGTATGTTAAGTTAAAATAGTTAATTAAATAATTAATTAAAAATAATTTCATTGTTGCTATTAGCTTTGCTCTTAAGTGATTTCCGAATAAGAAAAAAAGAAGTAGCTGAAAATTGAAACGCCCTTTCTGAAATACGTAATCAGTACGTTAATGCGTTAATATTATACAATATGAACTTTTGTGGTGTGCACCGAAAACAACACAAAAAACTTTTCGCAAAAGCGTATACATTGCTGACTGCTGTGGTGAGTAGCCTATACCAAGTGACGCGGGTTAGAACATGGTTTCTTAACTTGTTTTATCAACTGAATTAAGCGTACGTGCTTTTCACATAATTTGGTACTTTATTTAGCCCCTATGAAAGAACGTAAGCATATTTTGGCAAAAATTAGTTCTGACTTTAGATCATTTACTTCAAGGTGAAATGCCTGAAGTACAAACTTATCTTAAATTATTTGTATAACATCGTTCTTAAAATGTAAATAACCAAAGAATTTGATTTTACCCTGTATTTCCTTAAAGAAAAACTGACTATCCAATCTTGTCTCTGGAATTACTTTGTTTCATAAATGAACGATTCATTTCGTACCTCAGACCCATATTCACTAGAATCCACGGCAAATTAACCAAAAAATATCGATTTGAACCTATCATTTCCCCATTTTTGTGAAACTTTCAGGAATCATTCTCCCTTAAGGGCTAACTAAAAAATAGAAAAGTATGATTACTTCAGATTATCGATAATTAATAAAATCAAGGAAAAGCTGCATTTTTGATCCGTACTGGTGTGTTAAATCTGTAATAATTCCAGATCAATTAGCCGTAGAGAAACATTATATCTCGTTTGAAAGAAAATTGTATAGGCTGTCATTTAATATCCTGCTTGATTTGTTTGGTAAAAAATGGTTGGTCGGAAAAAATCTATTTGAAAAAATTCCGGGAAAGTTATTTTTAATTTTTTTAAAATTAATAGATGTTTTTGGTATTGTTCTAAACTATCAATCCCGAGCAGTGGCGCCCATTCATTTCGAAAGAGGTCATGCAAGCCTTACCTCAGCAGGACTCACCCCCCTTTAGGATGACCCACCCCAAGAAAAGACAGTGTATTTTCAAATGCTGCATTTTATAGGCATTCTTTAATTTTAGAAAGGAAACGTATTTATTTTTAAGGGTTACAAAATTTATTCACAGCAGAAACAAACAAAAAAACAACTAAAATAGCTAGAGGTACACTGATTGGTACATTCGCCGCGTCTAAGCGTACATCATAGTTGGTAACACTAACATTTTTGTTAGTAAAGGGAAAATAAAAATGTGAGTGGACACCAGACTGAATTGGCGCTGTATGACACACCACGTCGACCAGTTAGATATGTAGCAAATGTGAATTTTAGGAGTACTCAACATTTGTAGCATTTCACATATCTGTGTCACTAAATAATCAGTTTTGTCGTAATCAATATCCTTTAAGGAGCAAACATATCAACAACTTTTTTCATAATCAATTTAGATGTCCCTATTCACTTGCAATTATTGGCAAACCGTCTATTCGGCCCTCCTATTCCCACTGTAGTGAATACATTCTTTATTGGCAAGCGACATAAAACTTCAGAAGATAATTCAGGTTTAGGAAAACAGTTTTCAGTTTTAACTTGCAAAACATTTTGGCAACTCTTGAAAAGGCTGGCAACACTGAAAGGTTTATATTTCCCCAAATGTTATATGATGGGACATCATCATGAGAATTAGACGACTCGTCTCCATCCATGTCCAAATCTACAATCGACTTTTTTTCTGTGAAGGTTGGATAGGTAGATCAACGCTTTTTCTTCCGTTTTTTAACAGTTCGGAAAAATGATTGACCTACCTATCTTCACAGCGAAAAAGAAACTTGAATGTAAATTTGGAAGTGGACATCGAAAAGAGTGTAATTCTCATGTTGATGGTCTCCTCCTGTCGAGTATTTGAGGAAATCTAAATCTTCCAGCGTTGGAAGCCTGCTCAAGAATTGTAAAAATACGTGACAAGCTAAAACTTAAAACTGTTTTCCCAAACTGCATTATGTTCTGAGGATTACTATTGCCAGTAACAAGTGTGTCCACTGAGAGGTAATTTTATAATCTGAAATAGATTTGACATTATACGATGGAGGGTGAGCGATTAGAGGGTTAGTTTGTCATCGCAAGCAAATGGGACAACTTCATTGACTAAGGAAACCTAGTTAATATATGTTTGTTACTTATAGGATAGTGCTCAAGACAAATCTGAGAAAAGTTATATTCCTTTCAGCCTTCATCAATGACCAAATATTTCGTATAAATTGAGGTAAATGAAGCGAAACGAAACTTTCCACGTCATTCTAGATCTTAAAAAGGCATTTTTGCGAGAGCAACAAACATGCATTTATTGCCGTTGAAGGTGGTTAAAAAACATATATATTGTACAGCAATTTTCTCCTTTGCTATCATTCTTCTTCTTTGTTTGCAACTTAAAAATGAGGAAATTTGAGATATAACACCACCGCTTCTTTTGGAAAACGTGTTTTGGTTACGAGTAAATTATATCGCTGTAGAGTGACCAGAACTAGAATCAGAATCCGGAGTAGGATGTAATGGGCTACCGTTGATGAAGAAAGCATCATTTTAATATATTCGATGCGGACATCACTGTGTTTCATACTCTCTACTACGAACATAGTAGTATCAACGAATCCTCGCACTCCACATTTGCATATTTTAATTATTAAACACTTGGTTATTGCATGAGACTCTGACTGTAACCGGACAAACGTACTCCGTGGATTGACAGGTCGCTATTTGAGACACTCCCCCTTGAATGAATCTATAAAACAAGTTGAGACAAGAATTTCTTGAACGAAAAAATATAGACGACCCACAAACATACTCCATGATTTAATTACGCATTAATTAAACACTTGGTTATTGCATGAGACTCTGACTGTTACCAGACAAACGTACTCCCCCTGAAGGCTTTTGGACGTAGAGAAAGAAAACAAAGATTAATTAGTTTTGAAAATAAAAGAGAAAAAGAGTTGAAGAAACATTTTTAATTTCTGATCCAAACCACACAAGGCGGTGGAGTCCCTGAGGGCTGAAAGTTAATTTAGTTTAAAAAGAAAAAAAGGAAAGAGTTGTTTTTTTCTTCGCGACCCGTTTACCAGACAATACAACTGGAGATAATGAAGTCATTACCTAGAGGCCAACGCCAAGAAAAAAAAGAACAGATGCCTGAATTCATTTATCCAGCTTGGTTGCGGGAATTAGTATTGGATTTGTTTAAGTACTGAACAGTACAGTATTGTAACAAGGCGTGTGTATTATTTTGTGCGAATTAAGGAGACAATTTGTCGGTACGTAAAAAACATGGATTTATCATAGAAAACAGTTTTAGAATATTTATTCAATCACCGTGTTTTAAGAAACATACTTTTGTATTTGTTACGCGAAATGAACTGATTTTGTCACGTACGCAGCTACGTCAATCAATTGAGAATATAATATTTTATTATTATTAAAATGTTAAGTTAACTTAATTTTTACTTTGCCCCATCACGATCTGGCTTTTTGTATGTAGATAAATTGCATACGAAGGCTTTAACTGGGACTCGAACTTGGGACCTTAGACTCAATGGACTATTGGCGCATAGCGTTTGGCTGATAAAATGTTAATTTATAGAACGTCAAGAAAATTACAGCCACATTTTGTATTTATGCATGTTGATTTTGTACGTAAAGAAACGTGAAGTTACTACCTCCGTATTTGTTTGTTGAAACTAAGAAATATCACAGGGTCGGAATCGCCCAGGACTTATGTCAACTTATTATTGCAGTATTTTCATGATGGGACTGAGGGAAA
>JAGDQP010036859.1:0-18872 GCA_022664845.1 Lepisma saccharinum | reverse complement strand
TGAATCAAAACAACTTGTTGACAGCAAATAATGACATTTTCATTCATTGTACTCTCTCAATTAATATGATTTCAAACTCGAAACGAAGTTAAAATTCGCGGCTAACGACATGGACTGTAATGTATATTTCCTCGAACTTTGAGCAGATAGCAAAGATATAATATAACCAGATCAGAAATCAGAAAACATAAATGAAAGGTAAGTTCTTCGAACCCTTCTTAAGGAGTTTCTACTTAACTTGTTAATAAGTTATTCGTTGTTTCAAATAGTTTTAATACGAATCATTATATATGGAACGGATACAATATATGGAACTGATCACCTATGCTGGAAATGTTCTTCCTGTCCTGGCAAGGAAACCAAACCGATCGTACCAGGTCCGGGGTCTGCACCTACGTCAACCGAACAAATGTCAACTCTGTTATCGAAGAAGATTGATTCATCCCAAAAGGAACTTGAAGAAGTCAAAACGAAGATGGACTCATCACAACAAGAAATTAAAGCGCAGATGGACTTATCACAATAAGAAATTAAAGCGCAGATGGGCTCATCCCAAAAACAACTTCAAGGAGTCAAAGCGCAGATGGTCTTTTCACAGCAAGAAATCAAAGAGCTTCATCCGAAAGAAAGATGATTACCCATGTAAAAGAAGGCATCGAAAAGGCCACGAAGGATCTCGAGAACAAATCATTCAAAATTAAGCGTAAGGCAATTGGGAATGCTACAGCTATCGTTGATACTGGAAAAATGAAACAGAACGACGTACTGAACCACGCCATCACATGTTGTGAAGTCAAAACTGTCAGTGCTTGTGAGTCATTACAAAGTCAAGTCGATTTATTTAATCATAGGCTAGAGAACCATAATAAGTTGAAAGAAGTAAGACAATAAGAAAGAAGCTCATATATTCATCCTCATCCAGTGATGAAAATGGTGTATACATATAATATTTGACACCAACAAGAAAGTTGCCTCACCTCATATGTCTAAATCTAAGTCGAATTTTTGAGCTATGTCATATAAGACTGATTAATATAAAATAGTAAGTCTTTACCGTAAAATAAAGTTACCAGTGCATCTGGGTAAAATCTAAAAATAATCAATTAAACTCAAGTTTTGGAGAAGGCCCACCAAATTTTGCTTTTAGGAACTCTCGGTGCCACTGCTATAGAATCTGATATTAAAATTTAGTTACTCACAATAGTTCCTAAGTTATAGGCATTTATTTTTCTTTTCGAATAGTTTTGCACGGAGCCCATATGATTATATGAGATCACTCTAATCCCTCTCCAGTTCTTGGTTTTGGGACTTTTTCTGTGAAATTTCGAATCAAACTGCCTTGGTCCTTTCCCAATCCGCCGACGAAGACACACTGCTCTGGTTTATATCCTTTTCTGTATTTTGGTGTTGCAACGAGGGGTTCTTCACTGAATTGTTTTTGTGTTTTTACAGATACTGCGGGTAATATTGAATTAATACCTTATATTATTGCTCAGTGGCGCTTCTACTTTATCATTATAATGTACATTTAACTTCATAAGTATAAGTAAGCACTTATAGGTTATTGCTATGCTACATTGCGCTAAGAAACACTCAAAATTTTACACCGTGTAAATACTATTACCTTACATTATAGCCCAGAACCGTTTGTTTTTATTATTTTTTTATTTAAAAGCATACTTGGTTTAGATTATGGTCATATTAGAAATAACTGTTTATAACTTGTACTAAAACTGCTCTAATACTCTTTGATTCTTAAAATCATAAATGTACGAGGTTTGAGCTATTAGTATTACAATGCAAAACGTATTTGCAGGAACTGCTTCTTCAAAGTCTATTCAATTTTAATATGCGTTCTTTTATTAACTACTACTTACTTTCGTTTACTAGTGTTAGTAAAAACATGGGGCGATTCTCGATAAACTCTGTTTGTGAATAAAACATATCAGTATTCTTTTGAGTCACATGCTTAAATCCTGTATAACTATCATACATTTTAAGATAATCAGCCTTTCTGATATCTAGGTTTAAGTTCTCATAAGGGAATATTTCATTACGACCATTCTTTAAATAAATATTTTTAACTTTACATTGGTCAAACTTACTAGCATCCTTTTAATGTGTATCATCATCACGGCTAGTTTGAAGGAGAAGAATTACGAAATCTGGCATATCAATCTATAATGAATTGAACTGCGTTGGTACATCAAACCCGAAATAAGAACCATGCCGTTGAATGATTTGGTATGTATGAAACTGAATTAGTATTTCTGGCTAACGAAGTATATCAGCTTTTGTTTTCATCGCATAACACTTTTCATATTCAATAATTGGCATTCTCAGTGCCATTGAGATGATAACAAGTTTACCCGCATGAAGTAGTGTACTACCATCTAAAGTACCATCCGTTTTCTTTCCTTTCCACCGATAAAATAGAACATTATTATTTGCATTTTTTTAAAATGTTATTCGCATACCACTCTTAAACATAATTTCTTTATAGTCTCTAAAGATACCGAACAGTAGGTGCAAATCGAACAACACTGTGTTTTCTTTCCGTGGAAGCTTTTCATCACTTATTAAAGCACCTGACTTATAATATTCAAGTTCAGAATTTGAGTATCGACATGTAGCGATAGCACTTGATGTGATACCTGGAGAATCGAGTCTATCAATAACAGTGCCATGCTTTCTTATCTCTACCTGAGAAAATAAATATTAGACAAAATTATCTATCAACTTAATATTTGATCCCGCTGTTAAAGTTCCTCCAGCATCCCAGCGAATAACTTTAAACTTTATATATAGATCAGAGTAATGCGGGTGCACAAAGCCATCACCGACGTCTACATCTAATTCAATAACCTTATTTGGTTCATTTAAATTGTTGAATATACGACGATTCAGTGCGAACTATTGATATTCATAGCTCTCAATAAACTCCATCATTAATCAAATTAGACTATATTATATCTGTTTTAAGAATCATCTTTGATCATAAGAATCGCCCTTGTTATTGCACCACCAAAGTTAACTGATAATGCCATTCATTAGTAACACTAATTTCTATAGAGCGTATATGACTTTGTTGAATAGGAAAGAATAATGGATATTGAGGTTCATAAGCTATTGGTTCTAAGAACTCTGTTAATGGTTTAAATGTTGCTATAATATTTGCTTCTTTATGTTTATATTAGCAACCTGCTATAATCATCCCTTTTGCTAGGTTACAGTGTATATTAAATGTTTCAATACTTAAGAACTTGGGAAGAAACTGTCTCACATGAGTTTCTTCTGATTTAAGATCGATATTATTTTTGAAACCTAACAACTTACCAATGGTTCCAACATTAAAGCTTTGTGCAAATGGTGTCACTTCCATTCGATGGGTTACATGATTTTCATTTAGAAGCCCTTCTTTTGGTAGTGTTCTTTCTAATGTTGATGCATTATATTGCCCTGGTGGTATACTAAGTTTTTCTTCTTTATAGAAGTAGGTATTATTATTTTTAATTACATTTGGTATTAGATACATGGTATAGAAACCCATCAGTGCTACCTTTAAATTATAGTTTTGGTTATCAATCTCATTATGAAGATTTAATAGAAGCTTTGGTGTAGTCCCTGATAGATGCAATACAATAATTTTAAACAATAGACCATTTAATACTCCCAAACGTTAATCATTAAGTAATAAACTTTCAATCTTTCAAATTATAGTTTGGCGAAAATTATATTCATCAGATAAGAACTGTAATTGTTTAATACATAAATTACCACAAATCACATCATCAAAATATTGTATTCTATCACTATTATATTCAATTATTGTATTACTAAGGTCTCAAATAATCAATGAAAGACTTGGCAGGCACTCCACCAAATGAATCGAATACGTATACCAACAACATATCCAATGTGTTTCAGTATTTACTAATTTATCTAAGTTAACATCAGCACATTATTGTCTGAAGGGTGGTGTAGATGGAGGACTGTACGACATGTATGCACCTCTAAAGTGTTTTATATTAAATTATTGAGCTATATGTTGTAGATCATAATTACTGAGGCCTTTTTTTACTATTAGCTTCTTTTTTTCTCTGTTTTGTTTTAAGACCTTTACCTCTAGCTAGAATTGATGATTCTATAACTTCATTGTGTAGTCTTTGTTCTTCTTGCTCTTCTTTAATTTTCTTTTTATCTATTGCTTTCTTGAATATAGCTGCTGTACCACCTTCAAGACTACCAACAGCTCCTAATGAAGCAAGAATAGCAGGAATTGTAAATATAAACCCACCTGTTTTTGGTTGATTACGAAGTTTCTTTAGCTGAACTAGACTTAATGTTAGACCCATATTTTGACCCTTCTTCAAGCATCTTTTCTTCTTTGCAAGTTGTGTTTTATTCAAAATCTCATTAATGTTTAATGTCTTCAATTCATGGGGTGGAATATGAAACGCTACACCTTTGGCCTTCATTATAAACAAAAACTATATTATATATGAAAAAGAATGCAATTCCGTAGTGAGTTTAATCCAAAGCAAGTGTTTTTCGTTTCGTATTCAACGCCATTGCTACTCATAATGAAGCTTACTTTTCACCTAAACCAGCATCTTTTCTAACAACTCTATCAAAAGCTTTAAACTCTAAGTTTTAATCAGCTCTATGTGTAACTGTTAGATTTTTAAATTTCTTATAAGCAATAGCATGCTCTCGACATACTTGATCTAATATATTTATACAGCGATCACCTCTCGCTAATCTTTCATCTAAACGTGTACCAGGACCACAGAACTCATAGAAAGGTAGGTGTAGTTCAATGGAAAATTTATTAACAATATCGTTCACTAAGCTCTTACCTACAATAGTTTTCCAAAATGTTCGTGGAAGTATGTGAATGATTTTTATGATGTAACCTAAACCCTTTGGGTTTCAAACAATAACATTAGATAAACGAAACGGAATCATATACATTTTACTAACTTTCTCATTATAAAAGTTCTTATTCCCTGCTACTTCTTCACCTACTATAACTAATAATGTATCTACTAACTTTCTAACATCATCATACAAAAGAACTGTTCTGGCATGCTTGTATATCGCTTAACTCCGTTTCCTTGCATCCTTTCTTTCATACTCTCAAATTTAGTTTTTAGTTCCAGCCAAATAGGTTTAATTAATGTCTTATACTTATCACTGGAGCTCGATTTCACTCTATTCTGTGATGGATCATGGTTTAATATATTGCATTCGTTATTTTTAAAATCTTCTTATAAGTTTCATATCCTTCATCAGTGAAACCTACCGGTTGCTTACGAGTTAATAAGTCCCATAAGCCTTCTGTTCCTTTAAATTTTCCTAAAACGGGGTCGATGGATCATATACGATCTGACTCTCACTATGTGTAATTAAATCACCATTATCAAAGATAATTTTATAACTTCCAATATTCCACTGCACTACTTCATCTATATCAATAGAATATATACCAAGTACTTCATCTTTATCAGACGTATTAGTACTCAAGTATCGACTCGCTAATGGACCTAATTGAATTTATTTTTCATCATCATCATAATCATCTTTTGTTTCTTTAGGCAAAGCAAATAATTGTTTCTCAAATGAGGATTCTGATGGTGTTGGTTGATAGTTATTTATAATTTATTGTGCAACAGGTAGACGTTCAATAATTACATTTCTGTTGTCGTCAGTTACTTTTTCAATTTATTTTTCTAAGCTCTGGATCGCCTCAATCAATGGTTTCTCTTGTCGTTTTGCTTTTCATATTAGCTACGGTAACTCTCTTTCCTTTCTTTAAAGCCTTTCGCTAAGATATTTTGTAATTCAATAGTATTTGATTCTCGCTTTGACATTATAAAATACTACATTATATTAAATGTTAGACATACATACGTAAAATACGTATATCAATTAGTCCCTAACATTAAACGTAATGACATTCGATTCGTAAAAACATAAACATCACTCGCTTACAAAGAAATGATCGATTTTGTTTCTATACCTTCCATTGTTCGAATTTCTCGTCGTATAGATTGTTATAAAGCTATAGGGTTCCTTCCATGCTATTAAACATATAACTTTAAATCTATTAAATGATATGTCACCAACAACAAAACTCATTATAAAAATGTTTCAAGTTCGTGTTAGCTTGACGAAATATAAAGAAAAAGTTTGCGTTTTCTCTAATAAGTTGTTTCGGCACTTTACAATATGTTTGTGCTAAGTAAAAGCAATCCATTCCTTTAAGTCTTCCCTGTGTAAAATAGTTCCGTACCTCATTCTGATTCTCTAATATACAGTCATCAAATATAATTATAGAACTTTGCTTGCCATCATCTAACTTTATAAAAGAAGGTTTAAATCTAGCCAATTGATAATGGAGCATATCTTTTATATCATTACAAATGCTTTCAGATGTTGATACGTAGGTTGTTCTAAGCTTTTAGAGTATAATTTTAAGTTTATTCCTCCTCAGTAAAGCCAATTCGGAGCTAGAATGAATTTACCAATGGCTAGTGTTGTCCTCCCACAACCTGATGTACCTATTACTAAGCAACGAATGTTATTAGGAAGAAGTTCACCATTCAACTTATCATAATTATTAGGTATCGAAAGTCTTTCTTAACACTCCACATTTTAAACTATTTAGATTATAGCTTTGAGATCATTCCAAGAATTATGGTCTGAAGATAAACCTAACCACTTAACATATACCTTGCTTTTAATTCTACGTATAATCTTTTCAATTAAATATACATGTGGGTGCTTGGTCTTCATTAGTTCTTGCTCTTGGAAACGGCTCTTAATGATCTCGTTGCGCTCATCTTTTAAATCATATGTAGAGGGATCAGTCTTAAAAATGTAGCTATTTGAAATATTTATGTGGTCCAATTGCGAGTGAAGCCTTTTTCACTTACTATTAAACTTACTAATTCGAACATAGTCTACTACACTATATTTCGCCTTGGATAATGGTATATACTTTTTGCTATGGACTCTTGATATTAATTCATGTTTGTTTTCTTTTTTCACGGCATCAATTGGTTTCATTTTGATCCTTCTATGCATATTATGATTATACGTCTTCATCAGTGTTTGTAATATATTGTTCCATTATAACTACCTTGCTGTGTGAACTAATTCCACATCAAATTACGTAATGTTATATTAAAACGTTCAACAATATCACTGTATGACGAGTAATGAGTAATATCTTTTATTTTCATTAAATTAATAAACACTTTATTATGGAACTTGCTACCGCGATCTGTTTTCCATTACTTTTCTGCTTGTCCAGTTGCTATGCGTATTAAATTAAACGCACGTGTTACTTCATTCTCTGTTTTATTGGCAACTGGTACAGTCCATGTATACTTAGTAAAAGTGTTAATAGTGGTTAGAAGATAAGAATAGTCCTTATTTAATTTAGCTAAGCCTTTCAAGTTCCCAGAGTTCATTTCAACCAAACCTGCATACTATAAACCATGTATACGTTTTGTTAAAACAAGTGTTGGCTTATAATTTCGCCTCGTGGCTTTTTGTAGTTCTTCTACAATTTTTAATCTACTATTCATTCTAGCTATTTTGAAATCAATTGAGCTATAAAGATCATATTAATAGATTTAAGGTATTTAGTGGGTGAAAATTTATCCGATCGAACTACAAGCACATCGCCTTCTACAACATCGAACTCATGAAGTACAATTTCATCTTCTGATGGTGCATCTGGTCATCGAATACCTCCACATATTCCTAATAGTAGATTCCCATATTTTATTTGATCACCGCCTGCTGAATATATCTCAACAATTGGAAACTCTTTATTCTTCTTCTTAATCCAATGAAAACCTATAATTTTGAGCTTCCCAAGAAAATGAATTTTGAAACAGGGTGTGCTTATATCAAAGATATGTACTTTACCAGTAACATTGCCACGCGCAAAGTCACGTTATTTATTAGGCATTGAATATATTTTAAAGAATTGAACACTAGTTAAATTATGTATTGATGTTAACAATTCATTAGATTTAGTATATATAGCCCTATGTACATCCCTTTTCAATGTATCTTCTATGTAAAATACCTTTGCCACAATATCGTTCTTTATTTTATCGTAATTAGAATTAAAGTCTGTTATAGATATACAGTTTTTAATACTATCTTGCACCTCCCAAAGTTGAGTTGCTGTAGATGTTAGAGCTATTGATGCTTCTACATTACGAAATTCATTAATATCAACCTACTTTTTAGAGAAGTTATGAAGAGTATTAGTCACAGAAGTATATTTTGTTTCTAGATCACTAATCTGTTTCTAAATATCTAAACCTCTAAACCTTTCAACATATTCTTTAACTCACAAACTATTTCATTAACACCATGAACATAAATAAATTTTGAATGCTCTTGTATCGCTTCTTTAACTTCATTTAAAATGCTCGTCAATACTTCTTGTATATCGAAAAGATCTAACGTTGGAAGAAATGATATACTAGTTTCAAGGTTTCTCAATTGAACCTTATAATTTTCTATCATTTCAGGGAGGTTCTTCGTTGTTTCGATTACATTCTCAATATTATTAATTGTATTTTTATTGTTTCTACTTCTTGCGAAGTTGGAAGTGTGTTAATAGTTTCTTGGAGAACATTTAATTTTGATTTTATTTCATTTTGATTTTGATTTGTAGCTAATCCAGTTAAAGACTTACGTATACTCTCGATATCAGATTGCTTTGGTGTGTTCTTTTGTATTTCTACTAATTCCCTTTGATCAGTGCTCACAACATACTGAAGATTACTTAAATATGTAGGAAGATTAAAGTCTTCTAACTATTTATTTAACATTGCGAGTGCTTCCTGTAAACTAGTTAACTCGGTAGGAAAATTATTTACAATACTCTGTAGATTTTTAGTTCAATTTGAATTTATGCGTGTTATGATATATTATTAATTATTGTTTCAAACTCTCCAAGCTTTCCACTAATTTCCAATAAATCACTAAAATGGATACGTTGGTTGGATCGTCACGGAGTTTATTTGACTCATCAGTAATATTTTTAAGTTCATTTTGTAGTTTCCATATAACTTCCTCCATTCTTTGAAGATCTTCGGAAGGATTATTCTGAAGAGCATTTTCTAATGTGTTTACAACTGTTTGTAGATTTTTAAATGTATTTAGTAGCTCCGTTAGCTTAGTTTTCGGATCATTAAATAAATCTTGTGCAGCTGTACTTAAAATGAATTGTTTCTTTATTAGTGTTACTTCATTTTCTGTTGTTGTTATGATATTTTGAACTTCAGTCAAATAAATTAATTCACCAGCTTTGAGTACATAAAACTAACACTCTTCAACTTATTATCAAGCGTTTGAAGTAAATCGAGTATATGTTGTGCTTCTGTGATTTCTGTTTCAATATTTGAAGATAATGCACTTCGTAGTTCATTGATTTTACAATTTACTACTTTAATCATTTGATCCAATACTGTTAACTGATATTTCATTAATATATGGAGGTGCATTAGATAAGTTTTCATGCTCATGCGACTTATATCGCGGCCATTCAAATAAATATGTTGGCATATTAAATCAACTATATATAATATATAGTAACCAAAAAAGATTTTTATTCTAACATTAACCATTTGCACCCGAGAGGAAACTAAATTACACACGTATATGCCAAGTGTTCGGGAGTTAGTTTAACTATCGATCTTTAGTAACACACGCACAGTTGTCACATACACAGCCATGGTTGAAGCATTGTTTTCAGACAGTTTTCATTAAAAAGAACACCATCAACATGAAATAAAACACAGATACATATACAAAACTTAAAAAAGATTTCAATAAATTAATGAATAACATGAAGTAAAATACAATCTAAATACATATACACGACTTGTTTGTCTATTACATCAAGTATTAAAAGCTTTTATTAACACTAAAGGAAAAACAAATCAGAACCCAGAAACGTTAAAATAAAAAATTATCATCATCGATCGCATTATGTGCCATCGGCTAATCGACAATGACCCCAGGGTAGTGTATATATCTTACAATCTAAAATGCAACGCTTTAATCATGCGAATCAAGGGTTACTTTCTTTACTTGCTCAGTGCAAATGTCATGTTTCTCTGATATGATTTGTTTCTGTTCTCTTCTTTGCGTCTCTTCTGATTGTAAACACTGTTTAAAGTCATTAAATGTCATAGCTTGCTCTACAACATTTTTGCGTATACCCTTAACCGTATTATTTTTTTATTTCCATTAGTTACATCTTGTATCGCATACTTTTTAGCACTCAAACCAACAAACTCACTAATCGGTACACCCTTATACTCATTCTTCAACTTCCTCAATTGCATCTTATTCTTAGTAGGAAGCTTATGTGGATTGGGCTGCTGGTAATTACTAATATCAAAATACTCAATTATATCATGAATCTCTTTATAAAAGTTATTTGTTTTGATCAAATACACAAAGGAGTCACTATTATTGTATGCAATACATATATTTTCTTGATATCGTGGTTTCATGATTTCGTAATGAAATTACTTCGAAAGGTTTAGCACTGCTGCTCCTACTTAATTAACCTTATCTAATTTTACTCTTATCTTTAACATATGCACTAAAACTAAATTTTCATCATAAATCTCTCGTGATTGAAACGCGGTGGCACTACAAGCGTTTGAACCTTCTTTTATCAGTTACAAGACTTACATCAGTACGATTTTTACATTCTCAATAAATTTGCAATACGTAGCGTTGTTCATGAGTTTATAAACATATTTCTCAAAGACTGTAGTAGCAGCTGTGCGACAGGTTTTGTTACTATTTATACATGTCTCGAGCAATTTGGATTGATTGAACCATCATTCTTTATGTACCTTATGTAAGTTGCAAAAACTGGTGTAAATAAAACTGTAGGAGACGATAGTGTACAATGTAAGTTTGCTTATCACTTAGTGTCAATAATAGCTTTTTGCATGTATCTTCTGGAGGAATTTCATTGATTGGAGCCATAGTCTTTATGTACATCATGCAGCTCTCGTGGATAATGCAAATCCACTTCAGCAAAGAACTCTTTTCCACTCTGATGGTGTTGGTTCCCAAATAAAATTACCATAAGGTAATGCTTCAATCATCGCAGTCCAGTATAAGCTATTCATGTCTAGGTACATTCTTCATCATGTTTATAGTCGTTAGCATAGGAATTATTTGCCTTGGCATGGCGTAGTGTGTATTCAGTGATGCCTTCTCTGATTGACTGCTCTATGAATAGATGCATGTTTAAATCTGTCAAAATTTCTTGTTTGGTTTCATAGAGCATTGCAGTAAATGCCAATTAGGGTGTTATACATTTGTGTCACATGCCTCGAAACATGTAACTCTAAAATTGTGAACTACATCAGCTGTTAACAATACATCTAATTTTAAATACACATCGTGATAGTCTCCAAAGCTTTTACATTTAAACTCTCTCCATATCTTCTTAGCAAACTCATAATCTTTGTCATTGCATACAGTGTTATTTAATGTACCAGGGTGTGTCATATGTTAGTAGCGTTTTCATAGACAATGTGCAGCACCCGCCTTCCCCTGTACCACAGAAGTCTATTTGGCGAAGTACATCCCATCACACTGTATGGTCCTTCTCCAACGGTCCACCAGTGACACAAACCCCTGACGATACCAGGCTGCAGGCTTTGAAGCAAGAAACTCAGTAACGCCAGTTGTCACATCATCCACGGAATGGAATTGTCTGCCCCGCAGGAAGTGTGCCATGGAACGAAACAGATGAAAATCAATGGCGCAAGGTCGGGACTGTAGGGGGGCGGTGGTATAATGTCCACGCCATCCATGTCAGCAATGTGCTGGCGGACTCTTCCTGACCTGTGGCATGGAGCGTTGTCAAATTCGAGGAGCAGTCACTTTTGGTTCACCAGTGCTGGATAACGACGGCGAACAATGTCGTATACCCTTTTCAGCTGTTCAGCATACAATGTCCCATCTACGGAACGACCATGTGGAACGAGCTCCCAGTGCACCGGACCTTCAAAATTCCAGCACACACACAGCATTGTCTTCTCTTCAAATCGCCCTCTTTGAACCACTGGCTGCGCCTCGGTACCTGAACGAAGCCATTGTTTACCGGTGTCAGGATAATGAAGAAAGATCCACTTTTTATCATTCGCGATGATTCTGCCGCCAACAAAACCTGTCGTCAGTTGGGTTTCGAAGCAGTTCTTCACACAGGGTCACACGTTGTTGAGCTTGAGCGGGAGTCAAATCATGGGGAACCATTCTCGGTTGCCTGCAGCGAAAAACAAGTTGATGAAGATGACGAACGACACTGGTTTGTGGTGTCTGGACCTCATCTGCCAGCTTACAGGTACTGGTCCATGGGTTTACTTCAACATCGTTAAAGAAGGCATCGATATCCGTCGTCACAGGGCGTCTAGTCTTCGACTTGTCATCAAAACTGGTGTCACCAGACCGAAAACGTTGAAACCACTTTCTAGCTGTGGACGGGTGGACAGTACCTTCAACTTCTACGGCACAAATGTCCTTGGCTGCTGCTGCTGCATTCAACCTCTTTTTCTAGTAATGACGCGGAAGCAGACGACACACAAGTTTATTCTCAGCCAGTGTCCTGCCAACTGTGTATTCAACGCGTAGTTTCTCCCACACATAGTTAGCGCTGTGATCAGACAGACACGTGACACGCTTTCTGCCACCACCACCTTCACCTGTTCTACACGTTGCACATGGATTTCCGGCATCGAGTGGGCGGGGTCACTAAACATATGACTCAGCCTGGTATTATTAAAATGCTTGTTGAGAAGAATCTGTTTTGCACTGAATTTTGATTCATCAGTTAGATGCTCATATGGAAAGTAACCCTTACGTGTAAGAAGATTCATGTCTTGTGTGAGCATGTGTTTGCGTGTATGTTTTAATTTAGTAGGTACAAATTTTGACTCTAAACCACTTAAAATGTGTGGCAAGGATCGATACAAATCCAGAAACCTTAACTCAATATGACGATCACTAATAGTCAATATTTTAGGGAATGTAATATAACGCTCCTCTGTTTGTGCAATAAGTTTAACTCTACCAGGCTGTAATCTTAAGTGATTTACAATCAAGTGAGCATCACAATTACTTAAATTATGTATGAGAAACGGCACAATGTTTCTTTGTCGTTGTATTTGCAAGTTATATTTATTACATATAGCCGCAAGTTACATTTATTACCTATGAGATGGTTGTGATTGCAAACTTTATAATTCTCTGCTGTAAAATGGCAGTCACAAGAAGCACAACTTGTTGCTTCGGTATAAGCTTGAACTTCGTTAACAGATATTGGGGAGGGAGGTTGCGTAATTAATAACTTATTAACAATATGAACCAATTTGTTTTGAATGTTAAGAAGAACTTTTTAGCAGCGTCATTGCATCGATAAATAACTGGATTTGATGGTGTAGAATCGCGCCAATAGATTAAATAACCAAAACTGAATGGCCCGTGGTGTTGAATCTTCTCTGTGTGGAATGTACTGGCATTGGGGGAACAAGTACTGATTGGTTTAAGAAAGCACTCAAAATCCGCAATGATAATTAAATCTCTTTCCAGCAATTGATCTTACTTTTTTTTTAATTTAATAGTTTACCCCGAGTTTGGCGTTAGTGTTCTTGTGGGTTCAAAGCTCTTACAATAATCAATGTGCTCTAATACTTTACCTTCAGGTTTGAAATGCAATACCATCGCTTACAATAATAATATTTGTGTTCATCTTTAGTAGTTTGACTCCTCATTAAACGAGAAATATGTCTAATTAAACAGTGTTGAGTTGTTGACTCATTTGGGACATTCAAAATATCAATTTGCTTATGGTTAGTATCGAGTGCCGATTCACTTACGTGAAGGGGAAAATGATTGTGTTTCATCAAAAGCATATACATTTATACTTATCTTATTGTTGGGATGCACATCATTATATTGTCGTTCATTTTTACTAATGTGCGATAATGGTACAGGAAAGGTATATCATGAATTCCTTCCACTATTTCACTTTGATATCGCACACAATGAGATTTATATCAACAGGGTATAATGCTGCTGCAATGCATCACAAGAAGCTTTGTACTCATTATTTTGGATATTTACCTTTGCTTTCTTAATAACCACCCACTGTGGTAAGTCAATGTAAGTTGAAGCTGAGAACGATTTTAGTTCACTCACTTTAATTTTTAATGTATGATTAGGTAACTGACACAAACTCCACCCGGATTTTGTAATCGCACGTTATTCTTGTTATGTCCTTAGATTTGAAAATAATTGTCCCATTTTCTCTTGTAATCCATCATCTTTCAAGAATGTTTGATTGCCTGATGGTACGTGAAATGTTATTTCTTCATTACTAGTTGGATGAGAATACGTTAATCAGAGAGTGAAGTTCACCTTCAAAGCATTATGTACTTCTAAATCATATTTTATTGTATCTAAACATTCATCTTTAATAACATTTAAGAAAGAAACAGTGTCACAACAATGTTTATCTTCACCCATTGCAGGGAGTACATAGTCTTTGAATGTAGCGTTGAATACACTATTCACTCACTTCTCATTAAACTTTTGTCTTTTTGCACTTGGTTTGTTATCGTGCATGGCTTTAATGTGTCTATGTATATATGACTTTGATATAGATTTTCCGCAATCATTACAAATCACATTTTCCACTTTGGGAGGAAGGGAAAAGAAACTATATATAATATGAAATGAAAGTTGTGTTTGCACTAAGTTTTGTTATAACATAATAATACATAGAGCTTGAATATAAGCCCCTTTCACTTAAGAACAGCACTTTGTAGCTATTAAATGATAGTATGCACGTATTAAAACTGTAAACTCTCGTTGATATGTTAATATCACAGTAGAGTTTGATTATAAGTCCGTTTCACACGAAGAAAGCACTTAGTAGGCCTAGCTTTGATTGTAGGTGTAATGGTAGTATGTACATATTAAAAACTAATATTCTGGTTGCACTAAGTTTTGTTGACAACGCTATTTTTTTGAAGAGAGAATATATTGTTCGCAATCACTGTTATTAAAACACAATAAACTAGTAGAGTTTTGATTATTAATCTGTTGTACGTAAAATCAGCAGCTGGTAGCTATTGAATAATAGTATAATAAGTCTAAACAGAAAATATAAATTGAAATGAAATTTAAAACTGTAATATGCGCTGCCTATAACACAGATATTTGGTGGTCACTTATCATTTCTTCTTCAAAGAATAAAAAGAGACCGGATGTCATTTCCGCTTAATAGTTCACAAGCTTTGTTCTCTCTGCAGTTTATTACTGACACGAAAGAATTCAGGGACATGAAAACATATATCTACTTCCTTTCAGTTGACATGTGGAAACTATATATTCTATAACTTAATGTTATAAATGATGCTCACAATAAATAGAAAATAACCTCAGTTTTCTAAAGAATTATTATACAAAGTCCTTCACTCTTTGTGACTATTTCATAGTCCATGTCAATTTAAAAGGAATTCACTCACGCAAACTCTGTATTTACAGGAAACTTATTATCATCCATTTTAATATGAAGATTTGAACAGCGAAACGAAAAAAACTCTCAGGAGCAAGCATAAATACTGAATAACTAACAAATAAAACAGCAAGTTCATATTAATTTAATAACATGTTTTTTCTTCCATAGAATTTTAGCCAAAAAGCAAATTCATTGTCACAGTAATAAACATTATTTTGTTATTAAGTTCTTGTAATCTAAGCAATATTAACTTATTACAAAACACGTTATTTAGGCGAGCTAAATAGAAAAGGTGGCAGTCACGGCTCATGTTAAATATACCATTTCGATATTTGTCTAATGCAAAATGTGAAGTCTACATACATTCGCTTATGGTACTAAGTGCAGTGCAATAAAAATCAAGTAAATAAAAGCGTCACAGATCTATAATATAAGATATTAATTCAATATTACCCGCAGTATCTGTAAAAACACAAAAATAACTCAGAGATAAACCTCGTTGCAACTCCGAAATAGAGAATAGGATACAAAACAGAGCAGTGTGTCTTCGTCAGTGGATTGAGGAACAGACAAATTCCCAAAACCAAGGCCGGAAGATGGCATAGAGTGGTCTCATGTAATCATATGGGTTCCGTGCAAGAACTACTCGCAAACAAAAAGTAAATACCTATAACGTAGGAACTATTGTGAGTAACAACATTTTAATATCAGATTCTATAGCAGAGACACCGAGAGTTCCTAAAACCAACATTGGGTGGTCTTCCTCCAAAATTTGGGTTTAATTGATTTTTATTAGATTTTACCCAGATGCACCGGTAATTTTATTTTACGGTAAAGACTTACTATTTTATATGAACCAGTCTTATATGACAAATCTCTAACATTCGACTTAGATTTAGACACGTGAGGTGAGGCAAGTTTGTTGTTGGTGTCAGGTTTTAGATGTATACCTCCTATGATCTTTATATTCTTCTGGTACAGATGGTCGGTCCACTTAAACCCTCGTAGCACAATTATTTGCTACACCCGCACGATCAATTGGCGACGTACCCTTCTTCCCCGAAATTGAGGTATAAGGTGGTCCACTTCACTTCACCTAAGCAAGCAAACTTATGAGTAGTTCACTATAATACTAAACCAAAGTAAAAGATTCTCTGGGCTATAATATGAGTACTATTTCGGTATTCACCTGGTTTTGCAGTGCAATGCGTGAAAAACAAGAAATAATATATAATTATTTTAATCACTAATATAAATCAGTGTTGCCAAATCTAAAAAATAAAACAACAAATTAAAAAAAATATTTCATATCTCGCTTCGTGTTTTTAATACTAATAAATACTACCGTGTTTTAATACTATAGTTATATAATTCTATATAGCTCTAAAGCTCTATATATAATAAAGTATGACTCTTTAATAGCTTTAATGATCCTTTAGTGATACAATTATTTCGTTGGATACACTCTAAGAGACTTTTGACACTGTTTGTTGCTGAAATTTTATAAATGGTATTTGACACTGTTGACGGTATTTTTAACCTTTAAATTTGTACTACTTTACTATCGTCAAATGTTTAAATTTCTCAAGCTCGATATTAAACTGATATTGATATCTTCGATGTCTGAGTATATCTAGTCAGTGTAATGTGGATCCAGATTAGTGGTATATACATTTTTATATTTGAGTAAGAACACCCTATTTCAATTAAGAAGGATAAGTATTAAAATAAACCGCAATCCCTACATTGAGTTAATATTTGATTTCGTGTGACAAATTTTCAGAGGAAAAGACGTAAATATCGCTGTATAAATTAATAAGTTTATTTGAACATGATAAAGGACTATAAGTGTTAGTCATGTAAAATAATGTTGTGAGTAAAAGTATCGTAATTTCAATGTAATGATGTTCTAAGATACACGTCTATACTGAAGTTGTCAGTAATCTTTTATTTGTATGTTAGTGATTATTATTATATATATTTGATACTTGTAGATGTATTTTTGGTTCAGGGTTAAGCCTATTCAAGCGCCATATATAATCGTGTGGCTCATTGTTATATTTTAATATTATTTATTTATGCTTGAGAAACCTATATGCCTCGTTTGCTCTTCAGGTGCTAATTGTTATTTTCAAGGTTATTGTTTAACAACCTATATTTTTTGGATACCAACTAACTAATAAAATTATATCTTATCCTCTTATAAAGGACAACTCATAACAAAATATATATTTATGTGTTGCAGCTAGTAAAAAGATGTTACTTGCTATTGTTTAACGAACCATATAGAATAGCACTGACGCGTATGGAACCAAAACCTGATTGTTAAATATACCTTATATTATTATGAAAGGTATAGTTGTTCTTATGATATATTCCTGCTCCAACATTGAGTAAGATTCCTGTTGCAGTGAATGTCCCGCTAGCGCTTCCTACACCAGTGATTTTTTCTCTTTTGTATGGAACATACTGTATGTATGTTTTACGGTTTGTACCATGGATTCCTATGGCAGTGATATACCTTAACTGAGGATTCCTACTATAGTTTCAATTCGGGGCCAATTGAGTATCATAAGTATTTCCTATCCCCTTCGTCATACCGCCGGAATCATAACAACAGTGGATCATACCCTTTGACACCGTAAAGAGCCAATATTGTATTACCCAACGAGCGAAGCATACTGTTACAATGCTTGCTACATTGCCTATGGAATTGTTATTTTTTAAACTGTATTTCCTGATGTTGAGATATATTTCTGGAGTTCCGAAATATTCAATCTTGTTTACTCATTTTGAAGCTCGTTTGCTAATCATATACTTTTAGTTATTAAGCAAAGAATCCATGTAATATACAAGTTAAGCAATGAAATTATCAGAATTATCCTTAAACGGCAAAAATGTAGTCGAGCTTAATATCATAACTAAGAAGGTAGCTGGAAGATACTGTTTTCTTTGCAATTCAAGTTTTCTTAACTAAACGTTTAATGAAAAACATGAAAATAAATACATAGAGCGAAATAGTTTTAACTTACCACAACACTTTAATATTGTCAAAGTAACTAAAACAAGATAGAGAAAATTGTTACATTTCATTTTCATTGCCAGTTTATCAAGTGTATTTAATACATGTCATATAAGTACGGATTAAGTATGAAAGACACAGGCTATAACGCTGTAGGGGAGTGAGATCATGAAGCTGTACTACGCACATCATAAGAGCAGTTCCCTAGTGGGACAAAGGATAATGGTCAGCAAGGGTGACTAGGTGAAACATTTCTTATGGTGC
>JAGDQP010036858.1:0-18872 GCA_022664845.1 Lepisma saccharinum | reverse complement strand
ACTGCCGTACGTGTTGATACTTCCCTCGATTCGCTCGCGTCGCTGCGCCAAGAATCCCACGGCAGGTCGCGCATCGAACTTGAGGAGTTTGGAGGAACTGCGTCTTTTTATCACAACCAGAATCTGCAGTACACTGCGCCACATGATGTAGATATTCCCTCATACTCCAGAGCGCTGCGTCCGAATGGGGAAACTTCCACATTCTGCCTGTATAACATGCTCCTGGCAGTACTAACCTTTGTGACGAGTAAAACTTGGTGGGACACGCAGGAGTATTGGAAGTTGGCGCGAGGAGCTAGCCTCATCCATATTCCATTTCACCACTTTTTAAGGTTGAAGGAGTTGACTGGACAGTTTGCACCCCTGGTGCTTTTGCTCGTATTTCGCAACTTTTTACACTTGTGTAATTTATATACTCGCTTCGCCTCATTGGGGCGCTGCTCACAGAATTCCAAGATGGCCTCGCTGAGGCGCACCCCTTTATCGCAATCAGGCTCCAGCTGGGAACTGTACCATAATAGGGGAGACGAGCCGATTTTTTTCTAACCTACTCGTAATGGTACACCTTCATACCAAATTTCGTTTCTATAACTTCAGTCGTTATAAAGTGGGGCTTAGGCGGGCAGTTTGGATAAAAGATGGGCACATTTTTAACGTTTTCTTATATTTTCGTGACATACTCGTGATGATACACTGTCATACCAAATTTCATTTCTCTATCTCGAACGATGTGAAAAATGGTATTTCAGCTGCCATTTTGAATCAAAGATGGTGACTATTTTAAAACGTTGTTATGTTTTCCTAAACTACTTTTGATAATACATCATTATGCCAAATTTCGTATCTCTGGCTCAAGCAGTTGGAAAATGGATTTATGACGCCCGCCATTTTGGATCCAAAATGGAGTCTTTAGAGATATTTTGTAATATTTTCATAATCTACTAATAATGTTGTACTGTCAAACTAAATTTAATTATTCTAGCGGCAGCCGTTTAGGCTGTGTATTCTTTAAAATTTAGGGTTGGCGGCCATTTTGAATCTAAAATGGCGACTTTTTCAAATTTTTAAAAAAGTTTTTTTAATTTGCTATCAATGATGTAGTTTCATACCAAATTTCACTGTTCTATCTTTAGTCGTTTAGGCTGTGTATTCTTTGAAATTTTAGGTTTGGCGGCCATTTTGAATCCAAGATGGCGACCTTTTCAAAATGTCGGAATTTTTCCTTTATCTACTTATCATCCTCTACCTTCATACCAAATTTCATGTTTCTAGCTTACTCCAAACACCCTAAACAATATGATGAGTGAGTCAGTCAGTCAGTCAGTCAGTGAGTGAGTGAGTGAGCGAGTGAGTGAGTCAGTTAGCCTAAAATGTGCAATTTCAGGGGTCCACAACTAGAACATAGTTTGAGATACGAATATGAAATTTTGTACATCTGCACATATTTACCATATCTCCTTAGCGGCAAAAGCTCATATTCCTATCTTAAACATCTTTTTTCTTACGGGGCCCCCAAATCGTCGATTTTGTCAAACTCTTGTTCCTGTATAACATGCTTCTGGCAGTGCTGACGTTTTCTGACGTGAAGAACTTGGCTTATGCACTGCCGTGCATGTTGATAAGGTATTTACAAGATTCTGTGGTTTCTCATGTTTCATCCAATGTTGCAATTGAAAACAGTTTCTTAATGCACAAGCATTCACCTCAACTGGGTCATGATAAGTACACTTAGAGATACCAGTGTTCAAATTTAATGTTTTCAGAGTAGGACATTCCTTTTCACTTATATGATTCACAGTTTCCAAGTGAAATAGTTTTTCAATCCACTGTACCTTTTCAAGACCTTTACAAAAAAAGGTAGCTTTACTTGAACATAGTTGAAAAATTATTCTACGAAGATGTGAAACGCTGTATCCATTTGTTATGTCCCAGTGTAAACCGTGAAAGTTCTGGGTTAACCATTGTACTTGTTTTTGATATCCTACTCCCACTTCCGTAATGTCACATGGAAGTTTTACTAAACAGTGGAATAAAAGACTAGCATCACACGCTATGATACAAAATTCTCTCATAATAAACTCATGCGCAGAGATGTTAAATCCCTGCACATCAATAATGTACTGATCTGAAGGCACACTTACAGAGTTTTATACTGAAAATTGTTCATGTATTACATCTGGTATAAGCTGAGCAATGAATTCACTATTATGAACTAATTCTCTACAAGATTTGAAAAAAGTGTTCATGGAAATACTTACATGACCCTGTCGTTTATAAATTTCATAATACTCCATAAATAGTTCATGATCGTTTACTTCTTTCAGCAAATGTTTTGATAACACTTTTCCTGTATTCCACATATATATACAGTTATTAGAGGAACCTTTAATTTGCAGTCATTACATCGAATAGGACTTTCCTTTAAATATGTCCTAAAGGTTTCCACAACACACTGCTCCGTTATATATACCCCCACACAAAATGTACACTGATAATCAGACATATTTTCACTTCACTTCTTTCTTATTTCCTTACAATGTTCTCACTCCTTCTTTCCATTTTTATCTTTTTTATGTAATATGTCAATCACTGAAGACATATGTATCTTAACCATACGCCATAATCCAAATTTCATATTCTTCATGATTACTTCATCATTAACATTATTAATCACTTCACGATGATCTTCTCTATATATTTCATACAGTTCATTCGTTGTAGATGGCTTCAATAGCAAATACCACACCCGTTTTCGAAAATGTTCTTCTATTTTTTCACCGTTAACCAATTCTTCAGGCTTGATATAACCTAAACACGCATAACTAGATTGGTTGTTTTCTTCATTAAAACAACGTTCGCAAATTAAATATGATTTAGCATTCCACTTGATTAATGCACCTCGTATACATTATTCATCCACCCACTTATTTTTACATTTGCACTTGGAAATTTTCAATGTTCTTTTACTTACACCTTCTCCTGCTGCTGCTGTTCCTACTGCTGCTGCTGTTGTTGTTGATGTTGTTGATGATGATGATGATGGAACCTTTTTCACCAATACTCGCTCTGATTTCACCAAGGCTGATGATCCTGATGATGCTTCTACAGCTGTTGCTGTATTAACTTTCTTTATAGCTGGTCTTACTGCTTTTAACAATACTCGTCCTGATCTCACTATCGATGGTAATTCTCCTCCTGATATTAATGAAGAGTTCTCTTCAACTTCTACTGATGAGTCCTTCCCATAAAACAATCTTTTCTTCACAGGATAATTTCCCTTCTCCAAAATACGCTTCTTCCCTCTCAACTGCTTCTCCGGCTTCCTTGGAACTATGCATGAATATACCTCTTCAATATCATCCTCCTCCTCCTCCTCCTCCTTCACCATTGATGATAATAATAATGAAGGTGAACGCCGATCTTCTCCATTTCTTCTAATTTTAATAAACTGAATATTGTACGATCACCTTCTTCTTCTTCTTGAACGTCTTTAGCTAGTAATGCTAAAGTTTCCACTATCTCCCCATCCTCCAGCGATAACTCAACTTCGTCTTCTTCAACTTCACGTTTATATTGATAGTTGTAAATGACTAGAGCTCCACGCTAGTTATGTTATATGCAACAACACTGCCCTCTATATATTCTAATCTTTATCACATGTCACTGATAAGAGATAAGGTGACCTGGACTTTGACCTGCCATGTTACCATATTTTCACTGACCTGGACTTTAACCTGCGGTGTTGCCACGTAAAAACAACAAATTTGTCGTACTCATCTACTTAGGTACGTTGGGAATTCAAGTTTTAGGATGCAATATATGAGAGATATGCAAGCGAACAACTGTCTATATTACATTTTACGTGTATCTATTGAAAAAAAACGGCAAGCAAGTTTAATCTTCTCCGCAGAGCGGGATGGCGCTGTACGATGTCACAGATTTTTGTTCCATAAATCCAACGAACTGTACCGGTATAGTATAAGCGTGCTTTCACTCAAGGGAAGAACATGTAATATACTTTTGTTATATGGTTTTTGTAGTGCATTTCCGTCTAGAAAATTCTGAATGCCGAGGCCATTTGTTGCAATATAACAATCGAACCCAATACCAACAAAATTTATTTGGAATTATAGTTTCAAATATATATTTAAAACTAAGGACCGCAGATGAAAGAATCCCAACATAGGAAACATGTTCTAATACTTTATAAACAATATGCCTCATTAAAAAGAATGTAAATATACACATATACTCTCTAGTGGTAGTGCTTCGTCGCATAAGACCCAAACAGAGGAGTGTTTCGTTATGGCTCCAAGAGTTCCGGTTCCAAGTCGCGTTTCTTCGAGGCCTGTAGGGGCTTGGTTAGGGCTTCTGCCCCCTGAATGCTCTTCTTGAACCTAGATACACAGAAACGTGGGACCTGCATTGCGTCCCTCCAACTCAGCTTAAAAGAGGTTCGTACGTTCAGCCAATTTATAAAATAGCAAAACAAGTGAGCACTAAGTGTACTGAACGTATATATCATTATTTTTTAAAAAATAAGAAAGTCCACCTCAAAACGAAGGAAAGAGAGGGATAAAGACCCGTGGTAAAGGTGCCATAAAAAGCCGCTCTTTTCAAATCGAAAAGAAGCATCACGACTGGTCGCGTTGTCCCTCTGAAAAAAAAAAAGGAAGTCTAAAGAGAGAGAAGGTTATTCTTGCCCTTTTTTCTCCCAAAATGGCTCGCAAAATATATCAGCTGAAGAGACCAAAATAGATCAAAACAGCTAACGCAAACTGTACTGATATAGCAGACAATGACAAGATGGACATTTTATAAAAGTGTTCTGAGGTGGCTCTGGGACGAGGCAGGCCCTGTTCGTATCCGGTCAGAGGCAAATACCAGAATCGTTCAAGGCAGAGGCACACTATCCGTGAAGTGCATCGCAGTCTCCTGTACCTATATTCAAACTGAAAAACCAACTTTGAATCTTGCTGAGTATAACATTACTCCACAATCATTCAACCAATTTTCTGACGACAATTAGAATGACGCCACAGCCAAAATTGAAAATACTGTGGCAAAACTTACACGATCCTACAACTTAAACAAACAAACCAAAAAAAGGATCTACAAACCAAAGTATGTAAAACAACCTTTACGACACAGAACCCGCACAAACTGGGAAATCCAGAGTAAATGCAGTAGAAGGATTCCCTTGAAGAAAACAAACTCCACACTGATGAAACATAAAGCTTGTTTTTCTTAAATGAAAACAAAGGCCTTCCCTAAGGCCATTATAGCTTTTATGAAAAAGCAAAACTATCTTCAAAACTTGATGTTAGATAAAACGAAGCTCAGCTTCCAAAACACGGAATCCTGCACATTAATTTACCCTCTAAAAATAAAGTGTTTAAATCCAAATAAAGGGCCAAACAACAACTCTCCTCACACACGTTTAAACTAATAGGAAAATGGAGAAGGCTAAACTTACCTCAAAAGACGTGTCGCTAAAGCAAAACACATAATATTAACAAAAGATGACTAATTTTCTATACTTAGCACCAATGTGACACCCACAACTGAACAAAATATTGAGAAAGAATCAAAGGTTTCGAGTACCTAAAACTGCCAATGCTAGAAACAATAAAGAAAAAAAAAAAAAGCTGATGACAAAGAATAAACAAAATCTGTCTACATAGGACGGAATCTGTCCTCTTCTTGGGCACTTCTATTCAACCAAGTCTTGTCATAATTGAACAAAACTATAAAAGGCAACTTACAAAAGGCCTAATAATGCTCATGTCACACCTAAAATTGAAACAACGTTTTAGCATTAAAGGGTCTACTAACAGACGTTAATGTGAATCACGCTACTGCTGATTAAATGCACTTCTGCGTCAGAAAACTTCAGTACTGTGAGAATGCAGGAACAAGATTTATGTCGAAATCGGCAAATTCGAGGCCCCGTAGGAAAAAAGATGTTAAAGATGGTTATATGAGCTTTCAAAGCTAAGGAGATATGGAAAATATATGGAGGTGTGCAAAATTTCATATTCGTAGGTTCAAGCATATTCGAGGTATGGACCCCTGAAACTGCGTATTTTAGGCTCACTCACTCACTGACTCATCATATTGTTTACGGCGTTCGCAATAAACTGGAAACATGAAATTCGGCATGAAGTTTCAAAGAATACACAGCCTAAACTACTGGATCTAGAAATACGAAACTTGGTGTGAAGGTAAACCATCACTAGTAGGTTAAGAAAATATTACAAAATGCTGATAAAATCACCATTTTGCATCCAAAATGGCCACCAAAAATTAGATTGTCAAACAATAGACAGCCTAAACTAAAGGAGCTAGAAAAACTGGTATGATAGTACATCATCACTAGTAGGTTATGAAAATATTACAAAATATCTCCAAAGACGCCATCTTGGCGTCCAAAATGGCGGACACCAAAAATCCATGTTCCACACAGTTTGAGCTAGAGATAAGAAATTTTGTATAAAGGTGTATTATCAAGAGTTGTTTAGGAAAATATTAAAACATTCTGGTAAAGTTGATATCTTGGTTTTAAAATCGTCGCCCAAAATCATTTTCCACACCGTTTGAACTAGAGAAATGAAATTTGGTATGCAAGTGTACCATCACGAGTAGGTCACGACACTATAAGAAAACGTTTACAAAGTCGCCATCTTTAATCCAAAATGGCCCCCCAAAAACACATTTTCCAAACCACTGAAATTGGAGAAACGAAATTTGGTATGAAGATTTACTAATACGAGTAGGTTACAATGAATGGAGCAAACATCTCCTTCATGGGCGCAGTCCCCTGGAGAGTCCCTCTTACGATAAAAGGACGCTTTCCCAAAAACTCTTCAATTTGAGGCGCAGCACGACACGGGGTTCTGAAAGCAGCGCACCCAGCGAAGTGAAGCGAAGTATATACACGTACAAAAAGTTGTGAGATCCGAGCAAAAACTGGAAGTTGACTCGAGGTGGAAAGGTTCATGATGTTCGAGCCTTAGGACTGTCGGTGGGTTTTAGGGCCACCACCAGCCTTACGGCTTGAAGGCTATCAACCTTGCCACCTCGCGCCAACCTCCAGTGTTCCTCTTAGATGCTGTCGCCAAGGATCTTGGCTCGTCCATCCTCCATTTTACCACTTTTTAGGGCAGACGAACTTGGCTGATATTTTTTGCACCCCTGGTGTTTTTGCTTTGATATAAATATATTGTAATAAATCCTAGGAGAAACGATACAGATCCTCTGACGTATAAAACAAGTAAACTATATATTACCTTTTTATTTAATTATATCTTAAAGAACGCCCTTCAGTTTTTTTTTCAAGGACTTCCTTATTAAACTCAATGCCATTCTGCACTCTATATCTGATTCAGTGGATAAAGCGTGTTACTTGGAATGAGGTAGCTTGGAATTGGATTCGTTTCCAGCTCACAGATAGGATTTATTGTCTATATGAATTCTAATTTGTTACCTTCCTAACATAAGACCTTAAGAATCGATAAGCAGCTATGTATAGACATAAGGCGTGGAAAACGGGCAAATAAGATGTTTGAATAATATGTTTTTGAATTGCAATTTTTGTCATCCTTTTTCAGCTCGTTTCTTTCATTATTTTCAAACAAATTTTTCTGTCTTTCTTTCTTCTTTTTTCTCTGCTCCCGAATTTATTATGAAATTGTATTTTTCAACATGGCAACTGAATATTATAAAAATTGTTAAAAATACATTTTTATTATTTTCTAAATGTTACTAGAAGATCTTTTGAAGTTGAAGTCCTAAAGATTACAAAAATATTTCTATTTTTTCCAGGACTCTTATCTTTCATTTTCCTTGCATGATATTATTAGAATTACTTTTCTTCACTGCAATTTCTCAGTGTTTTCTCCAAGTGCTGGTGGCCGCTTCCTATCCATGACAGTTTGGGACTTCCACAAAGCTACAAATGTTGCTATGAAAACATTAGGCTTTCTGTCGCAAGTGCCAAATAATTTTTTCTTATTTTTTCCCCTTCTTATACGGACTTTCATTTCTACATGTAACACTCAGCTCTCCTGAGCGGTTGCAAATTGTGTAACTATGGCTAATAATTTTTTATATGCTAATAAGGTAAACTTTAAATTAAGATAGATAGGGAAACCAGAACCGGCCAGTTCGATATTTAATCATTAATTGTATGATTTATTCATGTGTGTGAGTCTATGTCTCATTTTATGTTTTGATATTTAATTTTGTAACTGCTTGTATTCTAATTGTTTGTACTAATTTTCATATATATTATTTTATAGGTATTTTCTTTTTCGTAGCTAGCATGTGGGGAAAATATGTTTGTTCCAGAGTGTACTCTGAACTTCAATCGTCATACGAATATCTAAAGAGTGCTGTTAGCCAATAAGAACGCTAGACAGGCAAGCTCTCCTCGTTCAAACTGTATTGGAGGAGAGGAGGGTAAGATGACGAGGTGGATAAGTTGACGAATTGTCAATTCCATATAACTGAAAGGAGATGGCAGCACATCCTGTTTGCGGTTGAAAGGCACTAGCGCAACACGTGTTTGGATATAGAAACAATCCCAATTGGCCACGTTCCAGTGAAGTGAGAATGTTTTGACCGTTATCACGTGCGATCATTGCAAGATTTTCGTGTCAGAAAAAAACATCTGAAGCAATCGTGGTAAGTTTCCACAGCAACAATTCTGTGTTTTACGAAACTATATGGTATAGTAGGTATAGTATTTATTTCAATAGTTCAATATAACTCAGAAATAACTTGATAACTGATTTTTCTCGTTTTGAATTAAAAATAGATGTTTCTCTTAAGATGATGAATAAGCGGACAAGACGACGGATTCGTGATCTTGTCCGAACTTCTGGATTCAAGTATAATTTTAAAATTATGAGTATGATTTAATCTGAGTTGAATTGAAAATGGCTTTATTAGAGCGAGCGACGTTCAGCCGGAGGCTGCTCTACCACCTAATCCTTGCTAGTTGAATTATTAATCAATCACTTAGTAATTAGAATTGGTTGTATAACAATAATAATCCAATGGTGATAATGATGATGATAATGATGATATGGGTAATTAGGTATATTGGGTATGCTCGAGACCTATGTGGCAATTTAAATAGGTGACATTTGTTAATTTAATCGGTGACTTTGTTACTTAATTTTAGGCTTTCACCAGTTCACCATATAATTTTAATACAGGCTATATCTTTTTTTAGACTGTACCAGTGAGTGCTGGTAGGTACTGAAATATGTTCACAGAAATATCTTTCAAATTTGAAGGAGTATGTTCAAGATTTAGATAAGAAAACTTTTGGGCGTACAAGGGAACAATTTGGAAGAATCGTCTATGACTATGTTGAAATTATGAAGATCCCTCACTGATTCAACCAAAAAAAGAAGGCTGACAAGGACTTCATCAAAAGTTTTATGGATAATTTAATTTTTCTCTGAGGAAACCGGAACCTACATCTGCAGGGAGGCTAGCTGCTTTCAACAAAAGAAATGTTGAATCGTTCTTTAATGTCTACAAAGAAGTTTTAAATGAGAAAATGTTTGAACATCATCAGATTTTTAATGTAAATGAAACTGTCTGTTCAACTGTACCCACGGAAACAACAAACGGGTTAGTCCAAAAGGAAGTCGAAGAGTAATTAAAGTGCCTTCTGTTGAAACAGAATCATTCTTCCTTTTGATGGACAATTATTCGTCCCATGTTACCTTAGAGACAGTTAACGTATGCAGAAAATAATCATATGATTTCCTCCGCACACAGGCCACCGCATGTAGTCGTTGGATGTTACTTTCTAGAGTCCACTGAAAACTGTCTATAGCCCTGTTTGTCATTACTACCTGGTGGCACATCCAGGAGAGACCATCAGCATAAAGGATGTTGTGGACATATTCAATGTGGCATATAGTAAGGTGGCCACGATAAATCATGCAGTAAGGGGTTAGTGCCATTAAATTGTCAAATTTTCAGTGATTCTGATTTCGATCCATCGTTGAGAACCGAAAGGCAATATGTCTCTGACGTTACAGCGAACGAAGCAAATGAAATGAATACCAAAGAATATTCAACTACTGGAGTGTCTAATTCAGCACCTGCATGATCTGTCTCAGTGCATGAACTCAGTACGCAACCGAGTATTGTTGGACCTAAGCCTTCTATTCCAAATCCTGCTTCTTCTATTCCAGAACCTAAACAATAAAACTCTCAAACTGTATCAACTCTTGCAGAACCTAAATCTCCCACTTTTGTACCCGGACTATTTCATGCAGACCCTGGGCCCTCAAATGCAAAATCGTACATTGTCTACCCTTTCTCCCTAGAGCAGTTAACAAAGGAAGGAAATAGCGGAAGAAGTTACCTTCGTTGCTTATCACCAGCACTTCTGTAAAAAAAAACCTCTGGAAGAAAGTCAAGCCAAAAAAGAAGTCAAACTGAAGAAGAAAGAAGATAGGACTACCCAGAAAAAAAAGGAACAGAGAAACGAAAAGAAAAATATGTTAAAAAATTCTTCAGAAGAAAAAGAAAAAATGTGTTAAGGATTTTTCTGATGACTCCTCTGACTCTTCCATGACGGCGATGATGTTTTTATTGGAGAAGCGGTTTGTATAGTGTGTAATGAATATGGCAAAAGTGAAACGTGATGATCCTAAGCTGCTTGTACTCTGTGTGCCCGAATTGGTCCTAAGCTGCTTGTACTGGATTATCTAATAGATAATCAGAAATCAAAGCATACATTTGTGACTATTGTGCTTGAAATCTTAAATTCCAAGTTCATATTTTATATGCGTTTAATTATTTTGTGTATCCTTTGAAATACTGTGTTTGAAATAAAATAGCCTGTTCGTTTAAGTTATTGTTTTTTTGAGTTCGATAAGAGTAAAAGATCATCGTAACATTTCAATTTATCACCATCAAACAATTGGAGGGTGAAAGTAAACTCTAACAATTGCCCTAAACACAAAATCGAAACATTCCATCAACACAAGAATGAAAAAACAATATTATAGAAGCTTAGTATCGCCATCTTATCCTCCCTTCCCCTAGTATCTGCCTTTGTCAACAGCGTGGGTGGCTGCCCTATTTAAGGGGAGGTCAGTTGGGCCTTGTGGTCATTGACGTCTAGCACTACAGCGGCAGCGTAGACCAGGATGAACGGGTTTGGTGAGAATAGTGCCTCCAATACGGAGGCAAATCAAAATTCTTCTTAGCATAAGAGAGCAACAGAGTACACTCAGTGTCTTTCTTTCCTTTCTATTTAAATTAAGACACAATATGCTAAATAGAAATTATGAATAAAAATTCCGATTAATATTTGTTTTTGTAACTTCTCTTCATTTCAAATAATTGGCATCAAGCAGGCTTCTAAGTGTGTAATCTTGGGACTTCCAGGCTCATTCAAGAGAAAGGTGGTCCAGGTCACCACTGACACCTAACTGAAATTAATCCGAAATTTGGCATTCAGTCTTGAAGCTGCCATGTCACGCGGCTATATACTTATATTCTCAGTAAATATAAAATCAATATTCGCAAGAATAGATAGCTTGCGTCTTTACAATTCAATGAATAAGTATAATTAATAGGTCTGTGATTACAAAGATCCCAATGATAAATGTATGCGAGTGTGAATCTGTGTGTGTTGTGACCTATATGTATATTAAAGCAACTCAAGATAGTATAGGTCGATTTCCCAACATAAGCTAAGCTTGAGAAGGAGACGTCCCTTGGCGATCAATTTCCCTGAATAAATAACGTTACTTTCTCTTGACAATAGCACGGCTTAATGGGAAATAACGAGCAATAAAGTAACATCACCAATCAATATTTTGTTTTAAAAGAAGCAATAATTAATAGAGAGCTTTCTGAAAATAGATAAACCAGAGGGAGCGATTAGAGCCAGAGCACAACACGCCGTTAATGAAACTAAGTATCTCTTTGGAAATAAAGAAGTAACTCTGGTCAAACGAAACTCTTCCTATTGATTTCATAGAGTGTTTCCTAAAGGTCCTAATGAGCTTTGCTCTTGATACGCCTTCACTGAAAGTTTTGAATTTATTGGACGTTAGGTAAAACCATTATATTTTTCGATTTGATTTCTTTGAATTCTCTTTACGTATAGAGAGTGACGCTCGGGCAGATATACTTTTATTTTAATTCTATCTAACGATCAAAACGTTCGACACAGCGGAGTGACATACATATATTTTATAGTTCCAATATTTTTACTATCTATTTACTGTCTTTTAAACTCAAT
This sequence comes from Lepisma saccharinum, assembly GCA_022664845.1. Taxonomy (NCBI): domain Eukaryota; kingdom Metazoa; phylum Arthropoda; class Insecta; order Zygentoma; family Lepismatidae; genus Lepisma; species Lepisma saccharinum. The sequence continues at coordinate 6,589 of JAGDQP010036858.1, read as the reverse complement.
ACAATTGTTTTGTAAAAATATGTTTTTTCACTCAGTTCAATTGTTTTTTGAAAATGTGACTGTCTTTTACACTGAGTGATTTGTTCCAATATGCACATCATCACATGTAATAAACGCTGGAAGCTCGCAGGCATCAATATACAATCGTCAGTAAGTCCACCTCAACACCAATATTTTAATAGCTTTTCAAACGAATCTGGCACCTTAGTTTGGACACTTCATAACGGATGTCCAAAACTGAATGATGATGTCAATCGTCAGCTACGTTAACAGATTAGAATTTTCGTAGTCTTGAAAGTAGTATACGTAACGGATTGCTATAGAGAAAGGGAACGGATTTATTTGTTAAGCAGAACCCAGCCGAAAACCGGAGCCGTTTTACTTACTACGAACTTTGAAAATATAAAACAAGAAAACTAAAGTATATACACGTAATGATTTGATGAAATAGGTAATAAACTGGTACACGGTGACATAATAGGTTTTAATAAATTTAGTAAATTTATTTTCGACACTTCATAACGGATGTTCAAAACTGAATGATGATGTCAATCGTCAGCTACGTTAACAGATTAGAATTTTTGTAGTCTTGAAAGTAGAATACGTAACGGATTGCTATAGAGAAAGGGAACGGATTTATTTGTTAAGCAGAACCCAGCCGAAAACCGGAGCCATTTTACTTACTAGGTACTTTGAAAATATAAAACAAGAAACATAAAGTATATACACGTAATTACTTGATGAAATAGCTACTACACCGGTACACGGTGACATAACACGTTTTAATAAATTTAAGCACATAAAATAAATTATAAACTATAGACGGTGATACTGCAGGTATAACTGCCATTGAGAGCTTGATGCCCCCAAATGCAAAGTATTTCATTCATATAGCAATAAAATACAAAAACGCGTGCAAAATATAAAAAAACAGGAATTTATGAGGTAAAGGAAATGTGGGGTGGGATGAATTTCGTTGCAACCAAAAATGTATAAAATACTGGAGGGATGTAATATTTACAACGTGTGTAAAAGTGTTGAAACACTAAATAAAACGACATTTTGAGTTGGGAGGAATGAGGGTGGAAGAGCGAGAAGTAGGCAGAATTATTTCGCTACTTCCGCGCTGAGGGCACGAACATGGAGAGTGTGTTAAACGTTATGTGCATCGCGTACATGAAACGTTATGTGACCAGACTTTAACTAATCCATGCTCAGTCACTGTCGCTGGCCTGACAATCTGTCCGGAATTTTTGTAGCAAAATAAGTGTCATTCATAACACGAAATGATGTATGCCGCCGTGTTTCTGTGATGATAAACTCGAATCCGTATTTAACGATGTAACAATAACACATAGCTCTTCGTACGACTTCTTGATTTTCTGGTTGTTTGTAGAAGTGAATTTGTGAATTATATGCAGCAGACTGAGTGGTATATAGCGTATATACGGCAAAATCGATTGCTACCACAAACTGCACCATAGCCCTCATGTGGTTTATAGATTGTGTTGTCGCAGTGATATATGAAAGCTTGAATTAAGTACTGGAAAGCTACTTGAATTAAAAACTTTTTATTCCTTTAGATACTAAAATGAATCGAAAATACCATCACCATGGCAAAATCAGACATTTCTGTGCTAAATTCACTCGCATTCGTCCGTGCTGTTACGTGAGATTCTATACTCAGAAAATTAAAAACCTATTGGAGATCGAGCTAATCCTAATACAGAACACATCGTACAGGGTCTTTACAAAAAAAATGGAGCGGATTTAAAACTCAATAAAAATATTACTCACGTTACATGGATTTAGTATACACCGTAAGTAACGGCAACTTTCAAAGTTTCTGATGTGTGAGGTACAAATCTACAGTCGTTCAATGTGTGTTCTCTGGGTCAGGTAAGACACATCCATACGATAATCAAACTGATTGCAAATGTTGTGTCACATGTCCATCAAAGGGGCCTGTATTGCACGCGTTATCTGATCATAAAGTTGCGCGATTCTCTAAGAAATGGCCAAAGAAAGAAATCACATGGGTTAAGATCTGGTGAACAGGGTATACAAGGAAGCAGATTGTAATCCCCGTCTACACCACGCTGATCCAGTGCTGAGGAAGAATTCGATTTAGATGCCCTTGTACATTCCTGTGTAAATGGGGAAGTGCTCCGTTCAATTGTAGGATGAACTCACATTAGTTGCTATACAGTTCGGGTATCAAGCAGCTTCGAGACCTCAAAATGGAGCACGCACAAAGCTTTCTCCTACTGCGACGCCGTTTGTAAATTGGGCTCGCGCAACCCGCAGGAAACATGAAATACTTACTAACGTGAATGCATCGGAAACATAGACAGTTTCCGCTGCTGAATCCATGCAATGTGAAAAATATTTTTAATGATTGTGAAAGAGCACCATTCTTTTGTGAAGACTGAATTATTCTAACTCCTGCGATCTGAACATGGTTTAATGTGTTCCACTGTTTCACAAGTGATGAGGTTTCTCAGATGAGTTAAGACTGCCGATCCTTCATTATCCTGACACACACACACACATACACACTTCATGGCTATAGGGAGGGAGGATCAGTTGTCGCAACACGTCTAAAACTCATCCCTTGTAATACAGCTCATAGAACCAAAATAATACAGGATGGGTTGGGTTGAGAGAAGATGTAACACATTTAAGTAGAGCAATTAAAAAAAGAGCAAAGCAAAATTTTGCACAAATATATCGATACCTTGCAACCAGGGGATATACCTTGCAACCTCTATCCACTTCAGCTACTTTTCAAGAAAAAGTTTAAAATTTTAAAGTTCTATGTAAAGTTTGTACAAATTCATTACACTTCTAGCCATTTTAAGCCGTTTTGTGAGATAGTACTTTTGGGGTTGATGCCCTTCAGTACAAGGTATTTCACTACAGCGTTTTCCATTTTGAAAAACAGTAAACACAGTACGTCGTATAACGTTTAACCGGTTGTTTCTAAGGTTGATTTAGTATTATGACGTAGAATTGAAACTACTGTTTCCTGTAACGTTAATGTAAACAATGAAAATTATCTTTATTGAGAAGTTAGGATTATTTGAACAATTGTGAACTCGGTAGTGTTTTAACGAATTTGAAGTACAGTTAATTTGACAGAAGATTAGATACAGTGGTAGTTACAGTCACTATTAGTCACTACGAGAGAGCTCTAACAGGTTAAATTACAATCAATTACAAGTATTTGAGTGAGTGGTTAATTTTGAAGTTAAACTTGCAAAATTTACAGAGTTCTAATGCAGACTTACAATTTGGTCTGACTTTCCTTTCACCTTTTCCTGGTTCGAAAAATCTGTCACTATCTGGCTTGGAAACCGGGACTGTCGCCCCTAAAGGCTTCTGCCACTAAGTGGAAGTAGACCTCTTAATTACTCTTGCTAAAGCTTAAGGCAATCAACCAGGTTAGACGCGTAATATCAAATCCATACGTTCACGTCGTTGGGCCTGTTAGTACCCAAGGAAATGCTTAGTGAACGAATATGGATGGGCACCAACTTCACCAACCCGCATTAGCAGACAGCGTGGTGAGTCAAATGTCTGCACCCCTCCTTTCTTTACACATGATGGTACAAGTAAGGAAACATCTTCGGAGGTATTGCCCGGAGGACGGAATGCAGCTGGCAACGGCAGCGGTCAGTCCTGCGGGAAGTCAGAAGGTTCAAATTGCCCGGTTTTGGACTGTAGACTGCCAGGACACCGACACGGCAACTCGAACGAACCTACACGTGGCGACTCTAAAATGTCAGTCACTTGCAGGAGAGGACTAATTATAAGAATTGGAGAATGAATTAACAAGGATTAAGTGGGACATCATGCGTACTCTCATAAGTGTGGAGGAAGAATGAAGAACAGTTGGAACTAACGTCAGGGCACACGTTCTACTTCAAAGGAACAGAAAATCGAAAACCGACAGGCCTTGGCTTTATAATTAATAAGGACCTGAAAACACGGATCACATAAACTGAAGGAATTTCAGATTGAATGGCACGAGTAGTAATAAAGATAAATAAAAGATACCGTATGGAAAAAATACAAGTATATGCTCCAACAACCTCACACCCGGAGGAAGAAATCGAAGTACTATACGAGGAGATACAGAAGATTTTGGATAGGTGCAAATCGCATTACAAAATTGTAATGAGAGACTTCAATGCGAAAGTAGAAACCAAACAGAGCAGTGACACGAAAGTGCGAAACTTTGGATTTGGCAAAAGAAACAAGAGAGGAGAGAAGTTAGTGTAATTCTCAGAAGCCAACAGACTGTTCATCTTTAATACATTTTTAAAGAAACCGCCCCAGAGGAAGTGGAAATGGAAAGGCCCAAATGGGACTAAAACCGAAATAGACTACGTTTTATCGAATAACAGTGAAATTCGTGTCTGTTCTGAACAATTTCAAAGTCTCGAGTGTTCATAGGATGGTGAGATGTAAGCTGAAACTAAATATTAGACTTGAGAAAAAGAAGCTTATCAAAGGAAAACCGCCACTTTTAAATCTGGAATATCTAGGGAAAGACGAACAGACATTCAAGATAGAACTAAGCAACAGATTCAGCACCTTGGAAGAGTAATAGGATAAAGAAGACATGAATAGCAGAAATAAAATACTGACTGAGATAATAAGAGAGACAGCCAAGGAAGTAGCAGGCACCAGAGAAAAGGAAGATAGCAAAATCACAGAAAAAAACTGAACTTTTGATGAGAAAAGAAGGGAAATGAAAGAATAGGAAAAGCACATAAAGAGGAACATGTACATAGAACTAAATAAAACAGTAAGGAAGAAAATCATAGAGGTTGTACGAAGATATAACGACAAGCTTGTAAATAATACAATCGAGGAAAGCAAGAGCCTGAAGAAAACCAAACAGCAGCTCATGATAGGGGAAAAGCAAATAATTGCAGTTAAGAGACCAGACGGGACCGTAACACGAAAAAAAAATTGAAAATATCTACAGAGAATTGTACTACTCCGCAGAAGAGCTAGGAAATGAACACTCAGAAAAAAATGATGTAGATGTCCCAACATAATGAAAGAAGAAGTGGATAAAGTACTTCGAGGGATGAAGAACGAAAATCGACAGGAGAAGATCACAGCAGAGATGTTTAAATGGGCAGGTGAAAAGATGAAAGAGGAACTTGCTAAATGATTCTTGATGTGCCTAAGGAAGAGAGAAACACCGTCAAGTTGGAATAATGCTACTATTATTTTGTTGTACACGAAAGGGAACAAAGAACGCGTCAAAAACTCCAACCAAATTAGTTTTCTGTCAGTTCTATACAAAATGTTCACCAAAGTTATTTTAAATCGAATCGAACGGAACATAGATTTTAACCAGGAAGGTAAACAAGCTGAATTTCGTCATGGATTTAGCACAATGGACCACATACGAACATTGAATGAAGTTATGGAAAGGACTAATGAATGTGAACTTCCACGCCGTGGCTCAGACAGTAGCGCGTCTGACTACGAATCGAGCGGCCTGGGTTCAGATCCCGGTCGGGACACTGGAGACGTTTCTCTCAGTGTTCTCATGCTTGGCACTCTGAGGTGCCTTCAGCCTCCTAACAAAGTGAGTACCAGAGTGTCCTTGGTATTCCTGGGCGCCTTGGGAACGTAAATGCGGTAGAGCGTGGGACTGACCACCACACCTTACTTCGTTGTGTAGGTCAAGAAAGTGTGGAGCGCTATCTCCACATCCCCCATGCACCGTTCACGGTGCGTGCGTATCGCACAGGGGATACCTTTTTTGCTATGTTTGGGATTCATAGATTTTGAAAAAGCTTTCGATTCGGTCTCCTTGGTAGCAGTACTAAAATCGCTTGAACATCAAGGCATCGAAAGTGCATACATGAAATTACTGCGAAACATTTACTCTACTGCTACATCTGTCATTAGACTACACCAACAAAGGGAAAAATTTTAAGTTGGAAAAGGGCAAGGAGATTCAATTTCTCCAAAACGGTTTTCTGCGGTGATGGAAAGTGTGCTTCAAAATTTAAACTGGAATGAAGTTCGAATAAAAATTAATGGGGAATATCTTCATCATCTACGATTCGCTGATGATATAGTCCTGTTTGCTTCAAGTGCAGAGGAACTACAAGCCAGAATGGAAGAACTGAGTAATGAGAGCTCGAAAATAGTCCTTAAAATGAATTTAAGTAAAACGAAAGTAATGTACAATCAACATGCTGCAAAGAAGGAAGTAAGGATTAACAGAGAGATATAGGCATAGTTGATGAGTATGTTTACCTAGGCCAGCTTGTAATGACCTCGTTATACTGTCTACGATATATTAAGAGTTTCCCGAGGTGCTCGCTAGATGGCTGTACTTTTGTCGCTGTAAAAGCAAAGCGAGTAACTTTTTCATATTTTATTTAATTGTAACGCGCAATATGGAATCAATGGCACTGGTATTAAAAGAGTTAAAAAGCAATTGCTAATTTCTTCGACATTGAATTTAAATGTAAGGAGAGAGAGAAAAGTTCAAGTCTACCAGTTAATTGCATGTACTATGTATGTAAGTAGTACTTGTCAGGTACAAGATCCA
>JAGDQP010036857.1:0-10875 GCA_022664845.1 Lepisma saccharinum | reverse complement strand
ACACACACACACACACACACACACACACACACACACACACACACACAGAGGCACAAAAACACACAGACACTCACTCACGTAGGAACATGTACTTTAGAATCAATTTCTTTACTTTGGGGACTCCCCGTGCTGGTGTCTCGTCAAGATTCTATTTATCTATCTCAAAGCAGTTGACGTCATCGCTTGGGCCTAGAACAGAACAGTATAGCTAAGTGGCAAACAATGTTGAAATTGTAGTGAAAATGGTCACATCTACACAGCCTGTTGCTCTTGGTTAGCAAGATAAACTGATTACCATCTATAATTAATGAAGAGTCTCTTTGCCCTGGCTGCGTTTTGTGCATTTTTTTCGACGACATTCCCTCAAAAAATATATATCCTGTCCAAGTCTTTAGAAGGTTTATCCACACACACAAAGAAAGATCGTTTAGCTGCCTAAAAGAAAATCAGAAAATGTGGAATTGGTATAAAATGTTGGCACATTCCATCTCTAGCTATATCCATCCTGATTTTTGCGGGACACTCTTTCAAAAAGATATGTTCGCTTCCAAGACTCACGAAGTTGAAGCTCATATCTCTTCAAACCAAGATTCCCGCTCGAAAATATGACGTACCATAAGTTTTCTTTTTCAATTCAAATTTCGCTTTAGACATGAGTAGTCCTTCATATACCATTGTATCGTATGCATCCTTAATTTCTTTCTTCACAGGTGCAAGTCTACGAACAAACAAAAGTCCTTTATACTCTGTTCTAAAATTAAAGCTGACACTCTTCAAACTTGTAGTGACCTGCCTATAACTATTAATGTGATAGGACAAGTTTCGGGAGATGCTAACTAGATGGTTGCACTTGAACTGCTGTTAAAGCGAAGTGGGCAACTTTTTATGTTATTGTTTATTTGCATATTTTGTTAGGAATTTATTAGCACATAATTATAAATCGTTGATCATTAAGTAAGAATTAAAGAGAAGATAATTCTATTGTTGATTATTAAGAATGCAATGTATTAAGTACACCAGATTGTTTTATGAGCTAGGTGCGTAAGTAATCAATGTAAGGTAATTGATGCAGAGGTAATTGTATTATATTTTAATCCTCTATTAAATAAACTGTTTTTGTTGTGATCAATCGTCGTCTTTCTCATAGTTAGACGTAGTGGAGGGATTGTTCATGTCGCCCAGGCTGTTGTAAAGCGCCGCAGCGATTATGGACATTTCTCTCTTTAAAGAATAGTTGTGCCACCCTACTTTGGGGCGCTCTTTAGATATAGCCTGTATCGAAAGAACGAGCCGCGACCCTGAGAAGAATAGAAGTGATGTAAGCGAGTTCCAAAAGCTTACGACCGCACAGCTGCAACATTTCATGTACAATTGCTGTTGTGGTGAAAAAATAACGTTAAAGACGTACTTAAGAAGACGTGTCAGAGGGACCTCTTACAAACTCTGTCCTTTATTCCTTAAATAATGGGTTGTTAAGGGAAGTATACTTTAAACATTGAAACTCATTTTGTAACTAACGAAATCTTTCACCAAAGCCCATTTTCCTTGTCTTAGGATAAGATATAATTTAGATCAAGTCACATAAATCTAATTGTCAAATAATGAATAGACAGTTAACCTTACGATCCTTAATGATTTCCAGTCTCCTGAAATGATTTTTCCATAATTTACACAAGGTACAGGATAATAAAAAATTAAATAAAAAAGCATTGTTTGAGGCACATATAAATGTTACAGTAAATCGCACACGGAAAAGGAAAGATTAAAAATGTTTCATGCGTTTGTAGAGTAGAAGCAAACTAATAATAATAATAATAATTGGAAGAAGAAGGAAGTAGGTTCTTCCGTCTGTGGTCTTCAATTATGTTAAAGCGAGAAACGTGCTTCCTATTTAACACAGGGATGGTGTGGAATATTGGAATATTGACCATTCATAAACAGGAGAAAACCCTAAAATAAAACACTGTAGGATTTTATTGAATTGTTGAAAGTACATGTTCCTTTGTTGTTTAAAAACGGCAAGAACAATACCGCAGCAACATGTGTTGTAGTTTTTCAAGTGTATGTGATATCATGTGTGAATGTAACCGAGTGTGGAAGCCTATATGGGAGTTGTTACAGGATAGGGAAATAAACGTGCTTGGGAATACTGAGCAGGGAGAGAGAGAGAAAGAGAGAGAGATAGAGAGAAGTGTGTACGATATACGAAAACTGAGAAGACATTTTGGGATTCGTTGAAATCCCAGTCAAGAAATCGGCGTTTCTGAAGTTTTTGGAGTGGTTCCAAGAAGTAAGAAACTTTTAAAGAAAAGGAAGGATGTCTCCTCTTCTGTGAGCAAAGATTGCAATGATTCAGAAGCACACAGGAAAAAAAACTTAAGGCATCGTTTTAAACTATGGCAACTGCTTCCGTCTTTTGAAGAAAAAACTTCTTGCTGCTACGGAGCGATAATTCAAGATTACAAATTTATTATGATAGATCGCAATAAAGGGAATCCCAGTGTGTGTTACGAGCAGTCTGCCTACAACAGTATTTGGGAGCCCAACAGCCGCGCATGAACATAAGAGTAGAAAATAGTCCAATACAATTATGACAAGCATGAGATCAGTGGTCTGTAACATTGAGATAACAGAAGAAGATGAATTTTAAGGAATGAATATACTTTATATGCAAATACTTCAGTGGTAGAACACTATTTCTTCAATGAGGGGAAGACGTAAAAAGGGGGGATGAGAATAATAAAAACGATTTCTGAAGAGTGTCAAAGCGAGATATACAGTACATATCTCAAATAAGGACTCAAAAAAATGTAGTTCACTTTGGAGAATATTACATTCCAAATTTTCGTGTTCTTATCAGAATGCGTTTTGCGTGCGTTTCTTCATAAGGCATTTGTTTGAAGAAAAAAAAGGAAATGTATAAATAAAGAACTTTCACTACTCGTCTTATTGGATTTTTCAGAAGAATTTTACAAATACAGGATTAAGAACATTTTTCTACAAATACACGGACTTATAATAAAGGACTTTTTTTTAGAAATACACGGACTTAGGATCAAGTACTTTTTAGAAATACATGGACTTAGAATTAAGTACTTTTTAGAAATACACGGACTTAGGATTAAGTACTTTTTAGAAATACACGGACTTAGAATTAAGTACTTTTTAGAAATACACGGACTTAGAATCAAGTACTTTTTAGAAATACATGGACTTAGGATTAAGGACATTTTGAATTGAATTCTATTTATGACCTTTCTGTATCTAAGGCTCAGCCTGGGATAGGGTGGAGGAAACGATGCGAGGAGGTTTCGGCCAGGGCCTAAGTTGAAAGTACCATCCCAGCAGTTTTCTAGTGTGACAGAGGATAAACCCTGGAAAAACCTTAGTAGGATTGTCGGCCGCTGGGATGAAATCCACAATCTTGCGAATGCTAAGCCAACGCTCTTCCACTGAGCCATGACCACTCGGTGACTTTTTAGAAATATATGGATTTAGGATGAAGCACTTTTTAGAAATATACAAATTGGAGACTTTATCAATATACTTGTATTAGTCCTTACCTTTTTGTAGTGAAAGAAACTATTATCGTCAACGCAAATTTTTAATAATGTGACATGAAACTGTAACAGGGATACTAAGTCTGTTCAGTCTAAGTCATTTTGAAGAACTATTTTCGTAAGAAATAATACGCAAACTCTGAAAATTAAAGTTTTTAATGATTGTATTGTAGTTTTCATACGTAGCAGAGATCCAAGTTTTTTTTATAGATTACAAATTAGAAAGTTTGATTGTATTATCTCTAGTTGTCAACTAGAAATCTTTTAGTTGACGGGGATTCCAAACAGTAGAAGCATATTCCAATTTGGAACGAACTTAAGTAGGCCTATAGTACATTTTCTCTAACGTAGAAAAGTTAAAAATCTCTCCCCATCTTTATTACTAAATCAGGTCCACTTAAAGCATGCTTATTAATTTCATAATTAAATCAATACTTCGCTTTATTTCCGCTAAATGATAAAACTTTACATTTATTACCATTCAATAAAAGTCAATTGATAGCTCATCAGTTAGCAACGTTGTCTAAACTATGCTGTAGTTTTATGGTATCTTCCATGGAATTAATTTTAGCATATATCTTGAGGTCATCCGCAAATAGGACTTTTTTCACTACCATGTATGAGGTCAGGGAGATCACTAATAAAAAGATGAATAGCATTGGTCCAAGATTCGAGCCCTGCGGGACTCCAGACAGTGCTGTACATTCATTTGATTGGTATTCTTTAAATTGAACAGATCATATGCAATGAGTCAGATAGGAGTACATGTGCCTAATCAAGGATGGAGGGAAGTGATAATGATTTGATTTACCTATAGTAATACATTGTGATTTACTTTATCAAAAGCCTTTTCAAGGTCAAGATAAGACGTTATTTATGACGCTGCGACCTTAACTTTGCGCGACTCTAGCACCAAAATTACGCATGTGTTGAAATTTCTTCAAAATAACATTTTTTTCTCTTTTCAACTTCAAATTTTACGACAATCACCTTCAAATCTCTCTACATGAACTAGAAATGGTCTTTGAGGTAACAGCGTCTGAGACATGACATTCCTTGGTATGCTTTCATTAGAGGAAATGGATTGTAAATATAACGGCCAGTGTCTTAGTCTGGTATGATCCCGGCATTCGTCCGGTGAAACAGACAACAACTTCAAATTAGGATGGGAAGGTTTCGAATCTGTTTGTCTCCTTACTGTTAATGTAAAGGTTATGACCATGACTACTGGACCAAGAAAACTACTCTAAGTGGTGTATAATTAAGGAAATGTGAAAATTAGCAAAATATAATGAGTGGAATTATATAAAGAAAGAATACCATAGGAATCAGAGTGCTCTTAGAATTATTTTGAGCAAACAGGAAATACATTTTCAGTTAAAAGATTCACTGCCAAATACTAGTCTGGAATTGAAAGTGCAAAACTAAGCTGCGCAGACAGATTTTCACAAGTAAATTTAAAATAGACGTAATTAACAGAACTCTTTCCCAATTATCATCCTCGTTGCTGTAAATGGAATAAAAAAAAAACCTCACTTAATGCATAAACTTAAATTACTTCATTTGTATGCTTGTGCACATTTTGTGTTAAAATGGGTTTCTGTTTAAATTTGCTGCATCTTTGTTTTATTTTTTCCGTTTCTTTTTTATCTCTGACTGGAAGATGCGGGGAAAGAGAGTCGATTCAGGAAGAAACAAAAAATTACCCCTATTTTGTACAGGTTTTATCTTTTCTCTCCGTACGTGGATGTGTGTATCTGCTGGATCCAGCATAAAAAAAAGTTTTTTTTTCACCATGTTCATAGTCGAAGATCTTCTTTCGTTGCTCTGCTGAATAATCCCAAATGAAAAGTCAGTGTGGAAAACGGGTCCCTGGGGAACTCTTAGAAGTGGACAGTTCCTGTGAATCTGCACGGGGGTACGATTGTCACAGAACTCTCTACTCGGCATGGCAAAGTGCCAACGGCCCCACCCCCCTTCTCTAAGCAGGTTGGGAGAAACTGTAGGTCGAAACTGCGCAGTTCATAGCACAAAAGTTCTCAGACACAATGGATCGGAATATATATGCGTATTGCTCCGAAGGACATATATTTCTTCTCCTCCTTCTTCTCACCCCATCGCGTCATTTCGATCTTCCTACATCTCCCAATCATATTACATGACTAAAATATCTTCTTTCATTTTTTTTTTTTCAGAAAAGAAATATTCCTATTCTGATAGTAAAATACAGCACTTTATCATCTGGTCTTTGTTCGGAAAAGAATTGGGAGTTCCATCTTCCAGTGATCTATAACCTATTCGATTATTTTTTTTGTTTGTGTTTATTTTAATGCTAACTAGAGCGCATTTTATTCAATGCTAAAAAGTATCACATAACTTAGAAATTCACTGGGAGGTCTTGAAAAAGTTTCATATTATTGTTCCCCAGTGTTAATCTTGGGAGTAGTTCTGTATTAACATTTTCTAGAGTTGCAAAGAAGCTCTTCGTGTACAATCCTGTTAAGAAGATTCTGGGTCAAATTGAGATGTGTCTCATTTTGTGAGATTACTCTAAGTATTTTCTGTACATCTAGATGTAGAAAATCCCGAGGACGCTAAGAAACCCTTGCGCGATAAATCTCTGTACGCGTCTCAGCGACTAGTGTATAAGATTTCCAAAATTATGTAAAAGAAATTGTGCGGATTGTGTATATGTGATACCGCCAGACCTCAGCAGCGAGTAAACTATTTGAATGATCAAAGCTCCGTGGTAAAAATGGCAGCGAAGCCTTTCCATCGACATCTCAAGCGGCTACCTAGCCCTAGTAGTTTCTGAGTTGAAAATTGCCCCAGCCTTCCTCCCGGAAAACCGGCCCACAGGGGGGGCCAAACCAGGCCATTGTTGACGGAAACCCGGAAGATGAAGTAAACTTGTGACGCGAAATAATATGCTATAATGAAACCTCAATAGTGTCCAGGTAAGATTGTGTGCAGGAAAGAAACGGGGAGGCGTTCTCGATGACATCATCGCTAACTTAAGCGTATTATCCGCCAGAGACAGAGAGATGCTGTGCTGCTCAGTGCGAGAAGATAGCAACTTTGCGTTTTGCATGTGACTAAACCTGCAATGCGTTCAGTTGTTGCTAAACATGGGGACACCACCCACAGGGGTGTGTCGTTTGATATATTTAGAACGCTGATGTGATGTTTATTAGTACTGCATAAGATAAGGTTTGGAAACTAATGTGGTACTGAAAGAATTATATACAAACTATGACCAAGCATTGGAATGACATTCTAGTAGATAGCAGGGCAGATCATGTCTGTGATTTTCTGACATGTTATATCGTAAACATTGTTATTTCTGTCCGTAAAGAAAAACAAAATTGCGCATGTTTGTGTCATTTGGAAATATAGCGTATGATAATGTATTAAGTGTTGCTACCGGATCGAATAAATGATCCCATTAATTGCATGATGAAACAGCCTCAGCACACAACTGAGGGATGTAAATGATAAAATGTGTGATTTAGCTGATAATGTATTCATATCTTAGATGTCTGATGTGATAACGATGACGTATGACCAGTGGCGGACTGAGAAAATATTTTACGAGGGGATTGTCCTAGGAATACTTCGTTAATCTTTTAAAAAAAAATTCCTGGAATATTTTTGGGAGACGAAGTGTATGTGCTTCACGCATGGACACAGTTCTTAGAATGTCTCTTACATCTCTCCTATAAAATACCCCTTCGGAAGCGGCAAGTTCGTGGAGAAAAACATAAGCAGATCGTAGCACATAGAAAAAATATTCAGAACAAATTTAAACATGAAATGGGATTACTAGTTGATCGACCAAAGACCGGATTTGGTTACCAACAAAGATTGAAATACAGACAGACAGGTAACCCAGAATTGTCCGCAAGTATTACTGACGTTGATGTTGGCATCATATGGAGGTTCGACACTGTGTTGCAGACACTTGCTGGTGGTCATGACATACTTATCGAAAAGTTTCCTCAATATGCTCCTGACACTGCATAGAAATTCATCGCGAAATACCCCTGATACCCAATACCGCCAACAGTGCATAAGTTGTTAATTCATGGCGTCCAAATCATACAACATGCCCTGCTTCCAATAGTTCAACTCAGTGAGGAAGCCCGAGAGGCACGGAATAAAGACTTCAAGCAATACGAGGAATACTTTGCAAGATTTCACAGATCAAGACAAAAGATGTGTTGCATTTACTTTTAATGACATGAGACCCTCTTATAACAAGCCTGCGTAAAGTCCCAAAGAGGAAAGAGTCTCATTTTCATAAGGATATTTTAGATTTATTAATCGCTATACATTTTGCGTCCCAGACTGGTACACTGGAAAGTAGTGATGAGTCAGATGGGCCTGCTGGCGTACTATTATATACATCTTTCCTTCTAAATTTTCAATGACATAGAGAATGAACGTCTGTGTTTCGGTGCCGCCTGTCCACTGTACTTTTCTGTAGTTTGATTGTAATATTCTGTTATGACTATATCTTGCTTGTATACTTTGAATTCATTATTGTAGCAACTGCACACAAAGAACTGATTGGTTCCCTTACACTTTCTTGCTACATATTCCACATTCCCAATTTCTGCCAAGAATTCTGTGCTTTGGCTCCACTGTGCGGCCTTGCGATCTGGATGAATGATGCTGATTTGAACTCGTTTCTTAAAGACATTTCCAACGATCCCTGAAATACTTTCCTATCCCTAGTAATTCCTAAGCTGAAAATTACCCCCTCCCTTATCTCGCGACCAGCCCCTGTGAATGAATGTGAATTTATTTATGTCCTTCAGGCATCTAAGACCCAGACCGGAATAGGGGACGAGAAAAGATGCGGAAAGGTGTCAGCCAAGACCTCAGTTGAAGCTGTCATCCCGGGATTTACCTGGTGTGACTAACTGTAAGGAAGAAAACCTGAAAAAACCTACCCCTGTGGTCTGAATTATTAATGGTGGTATGAACTCGTCCCGCCGAGATCTTTCCAGTGACACTTCAAACACCTTCAGAACCCTAGTGGTTACTAAATTGAAAATTTTTCCCGGAACTTGGGACCCGTTCCGGCGATCTCGATGAATAATACCCGTTTTATTCCATCTCGTCGAGACCTTTCCAAAAGGTACATCAACCACCTTCTTAGCCCTAGTAGTTCCTAAGTTATAAATTACCACCTATCTCCAGAACCGCCCCTGCAATAGGTATGATATGATCTATATGGTTTTGAACTTGTCTTTCCAAGGCCTTTCCAACGACACCTCAACTGCCTTCCTCGCTCTAGTAGTTCCTGAGTTGCATGTTGTCGACAAATGGACAGAAGGATCGAGCGGTTGAATAAGCCTTGCTACTGAAGCCTAAAGCGGACACAAGAGAGAATGATATTCTGTATGTGATTTCTACCTGTTATTATTCTTGGTGTCTTTCTAGCGATATGTCAAAATATACGTTTCTTTTTTACATTGTTCATTAGCCTAGATTTAGTCCCACCATAGCTTTTCCTTTTTAATTGAGCAGAAAACTTGAGTTTCTCTGAAATACTGAACAAAAGTCTTTTGGAAACCCTTGTAATAAAATAGTTATTGTAATTTGAATTCAGAAAGTACTGAGATTAATATTTTCGTGAAAGTCCTAATCTTGTGCAAGTACTTTATGGCTTACAATTCGTCTCGAACAATCGGACACATCATTATTGTAGCACCGATATTATTTTATAGTTCACTTCCAGCAAATAGAAATATTAGCTCTTCAGGTAATCACTCGTTAGAACTCTGCCTTCAGATTCATTACTGTAGCACAGCCATTATTTTACAGTTCACTTCCAGAAAATGGAAATATTAGCTCTTCGTGTAATTACTCGTTGAAAGTCTGTTCCAGATTCATTACTGTACGTAGCACCGCTATTATTTTAACGTTCACTTCCAGAAAATGGAAATATTAGCTCTTCCTGTAATCACTCGTTAAAAGTCTGTTCCAGATTAATTATTGTAGCACCGCTATTATTTTACAGTTCAGTTGCAGAAAATGGAAATATTAGCTCTCCGTGTAATAACTTGTTAAAGTCCAAGTCTGATCCAGATTCATTATTGTAGCGCCGGTATATTTTTTTATATTAGCTCAGAACTACTCTTAGGAAGACATAGTCCTGTACAGATTCTATTGTAGAACCTCTGAGAGTTTGCATTTCATTCCCTAAAATTAGAAACATCAACATCAGAAACATTATGTGCTGCTGTTTGAAAGTCTAACAGTGGTCCGCATTGTTACACCACTATTGGTTTACAATCCATATCCAGAAGTAGAGATACCACTCTGTAAAATTTCGAGTCCTATACAGTGTCTTTGTCGTCGAATTGAATTCATTTATAGCCTGAAGGTATCTTCGACTAGGGTAGGAGAGAGATTGGGCTAAATAACAGCTAGGGCCTTATTTAAGTTGCTACATTTTTTGTGAAGACACAATTATAGTTAGCAGTTCATTTCCAGAAGTTGGAAATATTAGTTTCTTAGGTACTGCTTTTTGAAAGTCCTAGTCTTGTTGTAGAACCTCTACTGTATTTTGCACTTTGTTACCATAAATCGGTAAAAAATCTTCTGTTTATATCATGCTGAAATATAGGAAATAAACAAGGTGATACCCTCGATAAGGTGAGCATTATTCAGATATCGAACCAAGTATGCAACAGTGATTCAACTCACTTTTCAGATAATCGGAGAACACGAAGGAAACTGGACTAGAAAGCTCTGGGATATTGAGAGCTATTTTCAAACAAAAATAATTAGTTAGGTCTATAATTAAAAAAATCGTTTTTTGTTTAGGAGTAGCTCTGAAAAAACGCGAATGTTTTAACCCTCTTGCTTTGTTTTCTGCCCTTCTTTGAAAAATGAGTCGGATCACTGCTACATTCCACCCACAGAATTCTAAATTCTATTAAAGGGATATTTTTTTTTTCACATCAAAATGAAATCTAAGGAACAAAAAGGAAATTATTGACAAACTTCACGTAATCTTTTTGTTTCATCATCTTTCTCTATAAATTGTTCCTTTTGATATCATATAATTTAATTGTAAGGGTTTTAGTTCTTTCTTTATTTTTGTATATTCTTTTTTTTTTTTGAATCATTGAAAAAGAACAATCACTTTCACTGTTAAGGATTGCTGCGTTGAAAACTGTCTTTAGTAGGATTTCTTAAGATGAAAGAAAGGAAACTTTTAGAAAACCAAGCAGGTACTTCAACAAAATTTCCTCTTTACGTAAGCAATTTAATAAGCTTTATATTCTTTAAATACTTTTTT
>JAGDQP010036856.1:6601-18873 GCA_022664845.1 Lepisma saccharinum | reverse complement strand
TATATTTTAAGTATTCATTGGCACGATTCATCTTTCTTGGAAATGCCCAAACCAATGGCGCATTTCAATGTCTTGTTTTTCACGATATGCCCAATTTAAAATGCTGGCACGAAGAAGCAGATGGTCGGATCCTCGTCCATGTTAATCAGATAGTTTCAGTTGCTGAAGCAAAGCGGGTTATCGTGTAATCCATGGATATTTATTGGATTTAATTTCGTTGTGGATTTTAGTCATTTTTTGGCTCAGACCAGGGATACTGATGTCTTGGTGACTCCATTTTCACAATCAATGAAAGTCAGCAAACCTTAAGAATATGTGGCTGATGTGTGGGCCTCGATAAACTGAAAGAGCTATTCGGTTAAACATTATTGATCAAAAAGAACCACAACATGTTATCCTTGTTCCTGCTACATTACAATCCATTCGTTGACAGGATATGATAATACGAATGATTTCTCAACAAAACGCCAAGCACTGAAAGTTGGTACCCGGTACTTACTTACTTTATGGCTTACAGAACTCGCAAGTTTATCGCCGCAGTAACAAACGTTCGCTTTCCTGGGCAAGATCAAGCCAGTTTTCATTACAAACACATTTTTCTTGAAGATCACTTCTAATATTATCCTCCCAACGTCGCCTCTGTCTTCCCAACGGTCTCTTTTCATCCGACTTTTCAACCAATGGCTCTTCGTTTGTTTTCTTCATCCGAGCTACATGGCCTGCCCATCTTAGTCTTCGCGATTTCATTATTCTTACACTGGTACTAGGACTACTAGCGCATTGATATTTCTGGAAGATTTTGGTGTGAAAACATGGAAGTGAATTCGAAATAATCTTGATGAAAGCAATTGAATTACACTTTCCGACAGCTGATGATTTCCGTTACCACCAGTATCATGTCAAAAAAGTTGTGGGCTTTGGAAACTTCACGCCAACATCAACATTCGTGAGAATCTACATTAAAAGAGATGTATTCGTCACAGATGGATTCGTGCTTTGTCAAGTGCACGGTGTCTCGACTCTCTGGATTATAGGTGATTGTAAAGCGATTCCTCAAGAACATAATGTGTAACAGTTCCTACAGACTTACCTATGCTCTGCTCTTGTGCCAAGTGTTTCCTAAATTCTTGTTCTTATCGTTGAAATACACGTTCCTGTTGTATCTTTTGAAAGTGCGTATGTTGAGATGCTTATACGTAATAATCATTACACAAATGACGAGAGTGATTTCTACAAGAGTTAAAGGCTTAAAATTAGAGTAACTTCTAAAATCACGCTCTATGATATCTCTAATTGTTTCTGTCAAGTTCCTTTCATATTATAATTATGTTTAACGCACTCAGTTCCTACTCAAATATTTCTAGATATAAATTTGTTCAAGGTTTTCTGAAACTGTTGATTTGAAAACCCAATTTAAGGGTTTGGTGCAAAAAGGAAGTAGGTCCAATTTGATTAATTATGGTCAAACTGAAAAAAGGTTAAAAATCTGAAATTGAGAGTTATTCATACAAAGGTTGTTCCAATCAATTCTATAGGTCTTCTTACATAATATGGACACTATCTTCACCCAAAACTTATTTTCTCGAAGACCTGGCACATTGTTTGATATTGAAACTACTTCATTTCTGCCACAAAACAGATGATGTGCTTATTTCTAGGGAAAACATTTGTGCAAACAAGTGATATTATGTGTAATATTTTATTAGGAATATAAAAGAGTACAGTTGTGTAATGAAGTCAAAACAGAAATAACTCTTTTTAGTCTTCGAATTCCCCCTTCTGTAATGTCTGGCTCATATACATAAGAAGACCCAGAGCTGAACAGTCCTTCATCTTCAGAATCACCCATAATAGGTCTTTCCTTACTACAGAACGTTAACAAGCGTTCGGTTACATGCCTAACATGATGCAGGGAACTGCAAGGAGGTACCTTCTTCTTGTACCAAACGAACAAGATAGTCAGCTCTATTTCGTGAGTAACGCGACAACTACCGCTTGGAGCTACACCTTTCTTGCACCAATTGAAAGAGGAGTTTTTTTTGCACACCATAAAGTAAATAACACCAAAATCTCCAAAAGCTCCTTTTTGCAGCAAATCCTTACATTTAAGCATTGTCGAAGTAACCTAATAAAAAGCTGTTTCGATTATATTTAAATATCGGTTAGGTTTAGCATATTTTTTTAACGAAAGAATAGCCAGCTGTAGTTCAAACATGTATTATTATTATTATTAATAATAATATAAATAAAGAATTTGCCAAAGTTAAAAAAATAGCTGAGGGCAGTGCTTTTGAAGCATACACTGCTAAAAAAAGCCCTGGTAAATCGAACTATACTGGCATTGCTAAACTGTATTGTTATTTTTATAGTTAACGTAACCATGATTGTGCTACGGTAACGATACTCTTGTGCTAAGTTGACTATATCTCGTATTGTTGTATGGGTAGGATTCCTAAACAAATATAGTTAAATTTTATATTGCTGAAAAAATCATACGTATTGTTGATTTTACCATATTCCTTCATGACCTACAAGTTTGACAATATATTTATTGTTGCTCGAATCATACTGTATGGTTATTGGATGCGCATGCGCAGAAAATGACAAAAAGTATAGTTAATATTACAATATTTTTTCTGGGACTCTGTGTGCTTGGAAGCCATACTGTTTGTTCGAATCGAGAGAAATTAGAAACATGTAGCTAAGAATGACGAAGGATTTGTTATGGCCTCATTTGAGATTATGACATGAGTATTCTTGTTATGATTATGAAGAATAAACGTATTGTACAATTTTACATAATTTGAATTAATTTCGCAATGGGTAGTAATGTTGAGCTCATGTGATTAAAGGGCGTTCAAGAGATGGCGCTGTGAACTACCATTTCTAAACGCCGGACAACAAGAATAGTGATAATTCTGGAATCTGAATTTGTAATCAACAATTACTGCTAATGATTTATTGGTATGGTATTATCCTTGAATGTAATAACGTATTTGCTGAAGTTTATACCTCCAAAGTGTATAATGTAATAGTTGTATAAATATCTCAAAATTTGTTACATAAAGCGCAAAACGTCTAAGAACTAAACTTATATCTATTTACAACCTTTCATTTAAAAAAAAAAAAAAACGTTCGAAATCAGATGAAAAATGGTCGAAAAACTTGCGATTAAAATATGCGTTTCCACCATTTTGAATCCAATATGGCGGTTAAGTGATCAATTAGTGAGTCATGTGACCAGTAGATTTTACGTTCTATCAACAAGTTTTAAGAAAGTAAGTCCCATTCTCCAGTGAGATCAGTATGCAAAGATCGGGACAGACATGATCTGGCTTAATTCCAAACTTTTCTGACAATAATTGTGTAAAATAAATACGTAGGAGAAAAATCACCGTAAGTTGGAAACGCCAACTGTGTGATAGGAGGACCTGCTATACAATACTTTTCAACAATACACGTAATAGAAGAAGCGAATACGTGAAAGTATACAAGAAATAAGATTCTCAAATCAATTTCCCATTAAAGAAACGCGGTTATTACGAAGCATACTACACGGCAAGCATCGCGATACCGTAGTTGGTTGAAAGGAGGATTTATAACATTGTAAGGTCACCTAGCCGCACTGTGCGACTCTGTAAATTTAATTACTGTATACACTACGTTCAAATTGCCAATATACCAGCCAAACGCGTTTGCTTGAATGTCCATCCACTGAAGGGAAAAATAGGAATTCAGTTACTGCATTTCCAAATTTACTTTCTCAGCTTTTTGTCGCTCATCTTGTGTCTTCTAGCACGTTGCCTACATGGCTGATAACTCCGCCATATCATGTGCAGCTGTCTGAGTAATGTATTAAGACATCAGATTATTAATAAATTATTATTAATTTATTTTTAATAACGTTTCAACCAATCGTTGCTTTTTTGTGGACTTGAAATAACGTAAGCTTAATTGGTTTCATGCAGCACAAAAATATTTTTATTCGTACCTGTTTGCTTTATTACCATACATTCTGTCACTTCGTTTCGATCCATAATGGCACTGCTACTGCAAATTCAAAGGAGCAAGCAAAGCAAAGCAAAATGTAATTGTCACTGGGCCCGCAGGGCCCCAATGACCGGACTTCTGGCCACTTAGGCCACTTTCGTCCTGTGATATAAAGTTTTGTTAAGTTTGAAAGATGATATTAATTAGAAAACTGAATCGGATCCATCCCAGGGTCAACGGCCCCACCCACTAACCGCCATAAAACCCGCCAGAGATAAGTGTTATTGTTAAATTAATTTTAATAATTGTATTTATGTGAACTGGAAGTGGACAAACTTTTAATTTGTAAATATAGTTATAAATTTTGAATTGCACGATTTCTTTTATATTTTTGACCGATATGCCTAATATAAGAAATTTGAGTTTGGCTAATAAATGGTAGAGAGATTTATTATTGCTTTTAGATTAATTTTTAAGGTGAGAAATTATATATATATATATGCACCACAGACCAGCAATAAAGGAGCTGAACAAGGAACAAACTTCTTTGGTGGAAAGTCCCCCTGAAGATGCATAAAATGACATTCTGAAAGTCCCCAGGAATCGGACTGGAGCTAAACTAATAAGAGGGGGGGGGGGTGATATTTGGGTAAGGAGCATCCCGAATGTGATATTTTTGAGAATATGAGGTATTTCTTTATGCATCAAAACCGAGATATTCGTAGTTCGATTCTCATGAAAGCTCAAAATTTCGGCGTTCAGCCAGCATCGTGATGACAACTGGGGATCTATTGTAGAAGACAGTAGCACCGCAGAAGGCAACGGAACACCACCTCAGTATCATTCAGAGGAATAATAAGCTTGTCGTAAGACAGAGCACTCGTTTGGTTTGATTGATTATTTTCATAATATGTTCATCAGTCTAGTTCAGTGTTTTATTTTTACTGTTGTTTAGTTATATTTCTGTTTATAATGATTATACAATAGCAAAAAGGGTTATAAGAATTGATCACATATTATTTACAATGTTAAGTATAATTTATACCATTCGGGTACTTAAGACACTAAAGTGACCTAATCAAACACGTGTTTACTTATGCACTCACTTGATTCAAATACTTGTAGACATACTGTCACAAATAGCACTTTTCTCAAGAGTCCGGTGGATCTTAATTTTGTAGTATCTTCAATGTCACTTGTGGATATTCCCTCCAGGAAACTATATTTATGTCTTCGAAAGGGTTTATTGAGTTCCAAGACTTTAAAATCGTTGTATTGATCTTCTAAATCCATTGTGAGACCTCACACAGGTTGTACCTTGACAGTACAAACATTGAGACTAGCTTTGATACAACTACACCCCCCTTTCACATCATCAGAAGTGTGTGGGAGATAAGTCTGAATTGGTGAGAGTATAGTCCCTTTACATTCCCATTCCTGATCTTATGGAGAAAGATGCATAACTCTCCAGGCTTGAACTTGATGATATGCTCTTAAATAGTGCTGATGTGTTGCAGAGAAAGTAGGGATAATTTTGTATACTGTACCTCTGTGGGAAAGTGACTTCCCAATTTTGTGAATGCAAAAATAATCTGAATTTGTTAATTGATGTCTCTTGCCTGAGTACTCCATACAAGGCCAGCATGAAACGTTGTCCCGCATTAACCACATCCTGTGTAGTTATTAAAAACACTATGTTTCAAAAGTATCTCGTTCTTGTCGAATCTTCACTTCTTTTAATTTGTCTTTGCAATGTAATACAGAGGTTGAATTACAACCACACAAAGCAATGACGAGCAGCAAGTGTTCCTTAAGTATGCCTATGCTGTTCTGAATATCACTTGAGATGAATACAAGTGTGTTTTTTCATCAAGTTTAGAATCAAAAGATACACATCATCTACTACTGTCACAATCTTCAACTATTAGGCGCACCCTGATTGATAATGAGGGTGTCTGTATCATCAATGGCTTGGATGACTGTCATGCCAGCATGTTCTAGGACTGGTTTGACTACACAAATAAATATTACTTTGTGTTTTTCATTAGCAAAGAGTTCTTGTTTTACTGTTCCATCAAATAAAACATATGTACTTTGTTCTTGGAGCAACATCGTTTTCTTTCATATGCATTTGTGATTAAAAAGTGTTAGCTTTGCTTGGATCTGCATGTTACTCGTTTGACAATGAAATATAAACAAACTGTTGAAGTTGTTCAGATATGTGGTATGTTGGCATTCTTAAAGTGCGTCGAGTGATAACACTAGACGTTATTCCTCTTCCGTGTGTCAAGCCATCACTTCTATGGTTTCATTGCACGCATCAATGTCTGCTCTACAGTCATATCGGAACAAATAGCAGACCATGCCTTACCATCGCTTCTTCTGATCGTAAAGTATCCTTTTGCAGTGGAAGTTGCTCTCTTCAGGAGTCATTTTTGATTCCACGTTGAGTATGTTCTGTAGATACAACTGAGCACATGTCCACAAGCGTAGAAAATAGGAATCACAATTTAAATTGTACATGTTATATGTAATCAGTCGTTCACGCTTAGATTATTTCTTTTGATAGTGATTAAATCAAAATAATGTAACCAAAGCTGAGCAGTACACCCTCTTGAAATTACTGCAAATCTTACGTAATGCAACTTTCCAAGTAGTTGTGAAGCAAAATCGGTATGTTCAATGTCTTCATGTTTAAGTAAATTAGTGATAAAATCATAAAGTAAATACTTCTACTTAAAATTAGGTGAATTATGAAATATGCCCTAATATATTGCGCAAAAGCATGCCCTGCTATCATTTTATCAATAGATGAGATACAGTTACATATATATATATCTGTCCACAGTTCTTTCAAGCCACTTCCTTCCATTACGAATGCTACACAACCAAGATAAGACAAAAGAAGGTAGAAAACTCTAAGTCTCACCACAATGTTTTCCAATACAAATAACTGCAACTTAAATTCTTCATATACTTGTATATTTCTTAATAGCCGTATTTCTAGTTACTTTCTCGTATTCACTTATTTGTATGTGTGTTTTGTTGAATGGTATTGAATGCCTGTGCTATTATGATGCATAAAAGCGTTTGCAACGTATGACAATCCTTTTGTATCCTACATAATTGTCAAAATACCAGAAAATGAACGATATAAGACTACGTATATGGGTGTATCCAGTGCAAAATTGTTCATTCGAAATTTGATTGCAACTCCAATATCTAGAAGAATGTACTTTCTTGAATACATTATAAAGATGGAAAATCCCATATTAAGAAATAGTTTTGTATTTCTAATTGTTATATGATATTCCGCTAATTCTTGTATTTTCCTTTATAATTATAGGTAACCCCATATCTTGAAACATACAACTATGAATTCGTCATGCGCCTGTCAATTCCAAGATCTTGCCATCCTCACTCATGTCTGTGGCATAGGCGTTACTGCTTCCTTCATGCTCATGTATGAGGAAATGTTACAGCAAGCTTGCAACATTGCAGAAGTGTGTAATAGGCTAAAAACTGTAGATAAACCTTCGAAAGATGGCTACGACTTCATTGTGGTTGGAGCTGGTGTTGCTGGTGCTGTTGTGGCTCGTAGACTGGCGGAAATAGAAGGTTGGAAAGTTCTCCTCATCGAAGCAGGTCCTCAAGAACCAACAGCTACTCAAGTCCCCTTCTTTCTTGACCATATTCAAAACACTCTCTTGAACTGGAACTATACTACTGAGGTAGAATCTAAGGCATGTTTAAGAACGCAACGAACATGTGATTGGCCGAGGGGAAAAGCAATAGGCGGAACATCAGTGTTTAGTGGAATGATGTACACTCGAGGCCATCCGCATGAATTCGATCGGTGGGATTTAGAAGATTGGACGTGGGATAAGATATTTCCTTATTTTTTGTACTCAGAGAGCAATAGGAATCCACAAGACGTTGAGAAAGAATATCATGGATTCCATGGGCTCCTTCCAGTGCAGAAATATTCTCACCGACCACAACTAGCAGATGCTATTATGCAAGCTGCACCAGAGTTGGGATACAACGGCTATGTTGATATTAATGGTAAAAACACAACGGGGTTTACAATTGCACAAATGGTTCACAATAATGGCATTCATACAACAACTGCTAGGGCATATCTTAGACCATTCCGCGACAAAGCAAATCTCGATATTCTAATCAATACAATGGTTACAAAGATTATAATTGATCCTTACACAAAACTAACAACTGGTGTTAACATTTCTTATATCAACAACGGCACAGAAAAGAACACTATTGTTAAAGCCAAGAAAGAAGTCATTTTGTCTGCTGGAGCAATTAATTCTCCTCAGTTACTTCTACTGAGTGGTATTGGCCCAAAGACAGAGCTCGCACAATACAACATTGACGTTATTCAGGATCTCCCAGTAGGAAAACATCTGCAAAACCATGTTGGTGCCACAGTAAGTTTTACAGTAAACGCCACATCATTTACCGAACTTAACTTCAACACTGGAAAGGAATATATTCGGAACCAAACAGGACCAATTGCTAGCAATGGGTTAACTCAAGTCACAGCATTTATATCATCCAAGTACGCAGAAAAAGGCCACGCTGACTTGCAACTTTTCTTTGATGGCTATTGCAGCGGCTGTTCAAGGACAGGTCAAGTAGATGAATGCACAGTCTCCGAAAGTGAAATGTGTCCTAGACGATCCATCATCATAAGGCCTACATTACTGGATGTGAAGAGCAGAGGAGAGCTCTCTCTCCGAAGTGCTGATTACAGGGATCATCCTTTAATATATCCAAATTATTTCTTTGAGGAAAGAGATTTAGACATATTGGTAGAAGGCGTAAAATTCGTCATTAATTTAACACGAACAAAGGCACTGGAAAAGTGGGATTTCCAACTTAACACAACAGTTGTAGAAGGCTGTCAAGATTACACAAACGACGAAGATCTTTACTGGAAATGCGTAATCATGCATGAGACGGTGCCTGAAAACCACCAAAGTTGTTCTGCAAAAATGGGTAGAGATGATGATCCAACAGCAGTGGTCAATCCTAAACTTCAAGTAATTGGAATTCGTAATATTAGAGTTATCGATGCTTCAGTTTTTCCGTATGTCCCAAGAGCTAATCCTATTGCCTCAATTATTATGATTGCAGAAAAGGGATCAGACATTATAAAACGATATTATGGTATGCCTACAAATATTGTGCCATAAACACAGAGTGCAAATTACGACACAGTAACTTTAACTGCGTACTTTTGCTTCATAACGCAACCACTATGTAACAAATATCAAATATGAGTTTTGTATCATATTTGCAAAGTGAAACCGTGTATGCGCCATCAGTAGTTACACTATGAGTGTTTAAAAAATTCCAACAAAATGCAACAACTTAATTAGTGTCAGTTGAAGCTTAGGCTTTCTAAATAATATATTTTCCAAGACTTTAGTAATTACAAAGAATGATTCAACGTACCATAAATGTTACATATAGCGGCCGAAAAGTAGCCACCAGTACAGAACACGTTGCCAGGTGAGCGCGGCTGATTGGGTTAACAGTTTCTGGGTAAATGGACTGGTCGGTTGTTTTTTTTTTTCGTGAAGTGGTATACGAAGTTCCAAGACCTGAATCCAATTTTTTGACTGGCCCATACAAAATAAGTTACTAATGGTTTTTTCTTTCTTTACCTGAATCCATTCGATTTTACCTTGGAGGTAGTTAAAGGCACTTGAGGTACCAGAAGGATACGAACATGAATAAGACACTGAGTTGCGCGGATTTTTCATTCCTGAGAGCTAAGAGTTGTTCCTAAAAGCTTTTCTTTGGTTAAAAAAAAAAAAAAAAAACTTTGGTAAACTTTAATTTTATATGGACCAGTCGAGTAACTTTGGACTTCGACCCGTCACGATTCACCCTTCAGCCATTAAAATCCACACCATGCCCCTGCCGGGACTCGAATCCGGGACCTTCGAGTCGTTGGTCTACCGCCGTAGATCGCAGGGCTACCCGGCCGGCAAAAAAATAAATAAATAAAATTTATTCTGTTGATTTCAAAAATATAATTTGTTTTCTGTATCGGGTTTAAATTTAGAGAGAGACGGGAGATTGTTAGAAAAAGAGTGAAATTTCAAAACGATTTGGGCACTTGCTTACCTGGAGTTGCGGGCACTGGAGCGAAGTGATGGAGTGCTGCCGTGTTGGAGGAGACGTTACAAGCAGAGCTGAAACGGGTCACCGGGTCAAGTTTTGGACTGAATCTATCCTTCAGACCCGGACTGACTCGGTGACCCGATTTCAACCTGGTGATCCGGAAGGCAAAGAAGAGTTTTTAATTATTTTCTTGCGTTTGAACTGTGTTTCTTTCCGAGGTGATTGTGACCGGAGGTGTTACCCCAGAGGACACAAAATACGACGCCAAAAATTCCCACGCCAGGTCAAGCTTTGGATCGGACCACCAGGTCACTTCAGCTACATGTCGCCAGTATTTCATTCCACGAAGAACGTGACTTCTGTTGATTAAATCATAACGAATTCACTTTTGTGCCCTTCGCACCAAACATTAGTGTAAGATTATTTCGGGACCTTGCAGCTGAATTGAACAGCTAATTTTATGGTACATGACATTTCTATAGGACGCAGATTCTCCTAGCGAATTTTGAATCTAGGTTTTCATAATATCTCATTGAAGTTTTCTTATAAGATTGATGGAGAGAAGACGTGGTCCCCCCACAGATGTGTTTTAAGTCATGTACTGACGTGAGAGGTTGGGAGAGGTGAACAGTTTGAACACATGCCTCAATATCATTCGCTCTACACATGAATTAGCGTGAACTACAGAGTACAGACCCATACAGCGTGAACTACAGAGTACAGACCCATACAAGTTACTACTACATTTATGTAACATTATTGGTACTTTTATGTCATTATTGGTTTGTCTATTTCTCACAACCTTTGACCGACAGAGAAAAAAACGGATTTCACTCCAGGGATCAGTCACACTGACAATTTGTTAAAAAAAAAAAAAAGTTGAAAATGTGTAGCTCAGTGATAGAAAAAAGCCGGGCAAAGTGATACATACACTTTTTATTTGCCGCGTCATAACTTTGGAACAAAAAGCGATAACTAAATGTTTAGTACACCGATGGAAACTTTGGAATCTCTCCTACATTCCACCGTAAAACGAAAAAGGTATATTGAAATTTGTGGACCACGGGTAGTATTTATTAGAGGTAAAATGAAATATAATGAGAGCGAAATGCGTAGTATTATATATTCGGGCGGTATACTATGCGGGCAAAATGAAACATGCCTTGATACCAATTTAATATGTTTTATGTAATAATCTAGTGTGTATATTAGTCTAGTGATATGTAAACAATACAACATGACTTTAAAATTGTTTTAAATATATTTAAAATAATAATAATATTTAATAAAAACACACATGTTTAACAAAAAATAATGTTGTTTATATTGTTGTTTAGATACAATAATTTAGAGTGTATACTAGTCTAATGACATGTAAACAATAAAACATGAATTTGAAATTATGACAATTGGAATAAAATGTACAATGTGAACAAATTTCTGGCTTCTTTTAACGTTCTATCATTTCCAGACACGTTTCACTTTGCCCGATTTTATATTTTTCTCTTTGCACGTTTTAATACTTTTTTTTTTTTTAATTTTTAGGCAATATACACAACGTTACTGAATGTCACTCATGAATTATGACAAAGATAATAAGACATTTACCTGATATAACAGACGATAATTATATCCTGAATAATATTACAAGACCTGGCAGTGTTTTCTTCACCAATCATGACCTTCTAAAAAGTAGTTCACTCATTTACTCTTCTTTACTCGCGCGTCAAGCAGCAATCACAGTTGCTGTAACTAGCCTTTCTACAGTGGTACCAACTGTAAATTTTCTTGTTGCGCTTGTGTTTGGAAACAACGAAATTTCACTTTGCCCGTCTTTTCCTTAATCTAAAGGAAAGAATGCGGTATACACTACTACGCGTAATAACAAAAGGTACGGTAACGGTATCTCCTGTGCGATGCGCAAGCGCTGTGAACGACGAATGGGGAATGTGGAGATAGCGCTCCACATATTGTCGACCTACGGCACAAAGTAAGATGAAGTGACCAGTCCCACGCTAGACCGTCTCTACCTTCCAAAGTACCAAGAACTATGTCTGGTAATCAATTTGATAGGAGGCTGAGTGCACCTCAAAGCGGCAGGCATAGCAGCACTAACAAAAAGTCTTCAG
>JAGDQP010036855.1:0-18873 GCA_022664845.1 Lepisma saccharinum | reverse complement strand
TAGAATGTTATGTTTGGTCGCCCCAAACACAGCCAGATCAAAAAATACTTACCCGGGTTCGGGGGCCCGAGAAAACGATAATTTTGAAAAGGGTCCCCTTTTCTTTTTGAAATTTGAGTTTGAGTAGCGTTCAAAAATTGTAGAATGTTACGTTATATTTGTTCGATGAACTTTCATAGATAATCCTTTCTGTGCGTTCACCAGTTTTGTGCAGAATGGATCATCTGTAATTTGATGTATAATAGCTTTGTTATGTTGGTGAAACTTCTGACGTCGGAGTATAATCTGACGTCCGAGACGACCCCACGTTTTTAATCGCCAGCATATTCAAAGCGACGAAAGGAAAATTTACTAATTTTGACATTAATAAAGAAAAATAATCCGAAACAAGGTTACACCACCTCCATCGCCGTCCACGAGACAATAAGTGAAGAATAGGACTGCTTCAATTACTTTCGGGAAGGTGAAAGGCAAAAGTATGAACACCATGTTCAAAAAAACTCGCTAAAGTCTCAAATTAACAGTAACAGAATTTATTGTAAATTTTAACAAGTGCGAGATATACCAAAGAATATACCGATAAACCAACCTCATGAGATTCCTCACATGTAAATAAGGAAAAAAAGTATAGACCATCCAGGGTACACAAATTTAGGGCCTGATGCTTCCAATACTATTAACAGTAGGACTGAAGCGACATGGTACCCATAGACTTCAAATCTGGTCTACCTTACAGCAAGTAACAATAATTCGCTTGCGGTAAGTCGATATCTTAAATGTATTTCCTTTGCGAAACGATTATTTAAAAAAAATGAGTGGTTGCATAACAAACAGGACTAAATCACATACATTTCAGCGTTTGCTGTACTTGTTATCAGTAAAAGAGGCTGTCATTGAGCGGTTAGATGCCACTTGATTACGTTTCTCATCTGTATTCATACGGAAAGTCGTCTTCATCGTGCTTATTTTGACCTACATTTACTCCAGAGAATGTCTGGGAATCCCTTGAGCATCCGTTGCACAATTTTGGAATATGCATCTTTGGAAAGTCTTTGATGGTAAATGCCGCATCAGTTCTACTGTCAATATTATTGGAAATATCAAGCTCTATATTTCATTTGCCCACATTTTCGGCAACTTTAGAGCAGTGGCGGCTCATCGGGTGAAATTGGTGAAGTCCAGCTTCACTTATTATTTTGATATGCATTAACTAATTAGGCATTAATAAGTATTAATTGGGCCAGAAAATCAGTCAGCATCGTCTAAGATCGCATAGTGGCATTATCAGTACCCTGTCTAAGCCCAGAATACATGTTAACAAGCAAGGATTGTAGAAACGTGTTGACGTTACTCATTATGACGTTTTGGTAGTACTTCACTTGATATTTGTGTCACGAGCCGCCACTGCTTTAGAGCCGAAAAGAAGCTTTTGTACACCCTCAATGTTCTATACTTTTTTCCTATTTTCACGCCAGGAGTCTCGTGTTATTGTGCAAGACTCTGTAGACATGCGCAGAATGAATTATAGCATCACTAAATCAATCAATAAGTAATACACACTTCTAAAACAAATACTAAAATCATAAAAAGTTAGGCACGACACCTGAATTGTAGCTTAGGGTGTATTATGCCTAAGACACTGTATTAAGTTTATTTATTGGGGCTTCTAATTGGTATCAGTTTATATAGAATCATGGTGTCATCCACGTATCTATAATATCAAATTTGTTTTAAAGAGCTTCTTGCAACATGGTTCATGACTATGTGGACTAAAATGGGAGTTAAAGAACTGATCAAACCTAATCCATGCAACTTAGCCACACCTTAGTTGGCAACTTAGCTATTCCTCGTCACCAACCTTATCTCTCTCTTCTTTCTTCCTCTAATGTGACCAAGCCTTTGGCGAAACCTTGCCAGCCATTTTGTATGTGTGAACTCCTCTGGATCTCCTACCTTATTTTAACATTCCATATATAGCCCAAAGCAGGAATACATAAATTATAAAAATGAGATAGGAAAATTTTACTGACGTTATAGAAGATATAGACACAAGTACTGACGCGCACGCACACACACACACACACACTCTGTAAACTTTATTTTGTATGGGCTCTTTAGTAACTTTGACTTCGGCCCGTTACGGTTATGAATGCAATGCTAGTTAAAATTCACTTCCATGACCCATCCGGGATCCGAACCCAGGACCTTCGAGTCGTTGGCTTAGCGCCCCAACCCAAACGGCTACCAGGTCGGCACACACACACACACACAAATGTAGTAACGTTTCGCCAAAGGCTTGGACACATAATGGGAATAAAATAAAGACAAAGGAGTGGTGATGAGGACCAATCATGTTGCCAAGTGTTGGCTCGTAGCTATCTGCATTTCCTATAATGTAACATGCATTTATCTATCCATCTAGCTACTTAGGTGTTTTGTTATTAAAATCTTTGGAAATCGGAACTTTATCCAGAAAACCTGTGTCACTTTTTTATGAAGGATAAAATCGCTCAAATTCTTAAATTTTACTTTTTTTTTACGTTGAACACGGATTTGATCGATACTGTAAGACAGAAACAAGAGACGTAGAAGGAAACAGAACTTCTGAAATGTCCTAAATTAAAAAATATTTTGAACACCAATTTGCTGATTAAAGAACGGGATTTCTTTTCCAAATCTGAAAAAGAAATATAGAGTACAGTCAAAGTAGTGGTAACACTTCTTCGTCGCAATCTGGTAGCATTGGTTTCACACTATTAGACTTGTCTTCCCACCGGATGCTGACATAAAACCCGATAGCTTCTAAGCTTATGTATGGTTACTACCATCCTATTCTAAATATTAACACCTTGTTTTCATTACTTAAGAATGGATTCGACTCGAATTTAAAAGCTCACAAGTGTATCACCACGCCCTCTGATATTCCTTTCAATTAAGATAATGAAATTCACTTTCAAATTTGAACAAAGAGGTCATGAATAATTTAAAAGTAAGCGAGGTGAGGTTTCATGCAGAATTAAAAGAAAACAATGAACATTGGCCAGATCTACACCATGGTTTTAAATTATGCACTAACAAGAACAAAAGGTATTTCTTTTAAACTTCCACAATATATATATAATAAATAATAAATCACAGCCATATTCAATCCACTAGTGGATGAGGCCTCTCCCCGAAGGGAGGAGTTGGTCTACTGCTCCCACGCTGACCAGACGGGTTGGGAGAGGAGAGTTGAAGCTCTCGCTGTGATCGCCACTGTCTTTTATTCACAGCAGCTCCTCAATTGTCCTCACGATGCTGGGTCAACACCGAAATTTTTGAGCCCCCACCGGGAATCGATTCAGTTTTCTTGTGATATAGTTTGCAGTTACAAGTTTGTTATAACGTGTTAGTTGACCAGGGTATGTGGCCTGTGAGCGAAGAACTAACATTTGATTGGTTGAAATTTGTTTAGTTTTGGAAAGTAAGCGAATTCTGGGACGTGTTTGGCGGATGACGTAGAAAGGATCTCTTGGCCTTCTGGTGATTTTTATGAACTTTTAGTTTTGATTAGTGTGTCGTCTGAGGAAGATGTTAGAACATTGAAACTGTAACGCTTGCTGTGTATTTTTACAGTAAAGTTTCGTGTAATATAGCCTTGTCAGCCTGTTTACCTGCATGTTCCGTTGTAACTTGGCTAGCAAAATGTTAGTGACTAACCAATACTCTTTTTAAAAAAAATACGAGTTTAAAAATGAGGAACTAACGTGCATGTAAAACTCAACTTCGAAAACATTTAAATCCATATGATTACATTTTACTGCGCTTTCTTCTTGGACACTTAAGTTTCATAAATGCATGTCTTCTTGCAAACAACCAAAACACGTTTATTCCATCAACTACCTGACTCAGACAACGTCTGATCTGAGCCAAAGTTGCCTAAAAGCAATTGTAATTAAAACTAAAAAATAATAAAAACCAAAGTACGTAACCACATTAGCCAGCCAGGAAAATAAAAGACATACATGACTAAAGTAAGGAAGAGAAAGATGAAATAGAGAAAACTAAGCATCACTTAGAAAGAACAACAGTAGATATCAGCTCGGGAACCCTCAGGAACACCACACCGTACTCACAAGAAGTCTACTAAACTCTGAGGGGCTTCTCACAAAAATTAATTACTTTAGTATCTCATTCTGTGAGAAATTTACCAATTCAATACAGGCTCTTTCTTCTAAATGTGGACTGGGCATTAATAAAGTGAAAATTTAGTTAAAAAATAATAGCTTCAAAAAATTCCAGATCTTTTCCCGGTTTTCCAGACCCAAGATTGAATTCCAGGGTTATTTATGAATATAGCCCTAAAGAGAGGGTGGCTCTCAGGGGCATTGAAATTGTATGCTCCTGGGAGCCACCCACCTCTTGGGAGTGATTCATAAATATGGCCCTGAAACAGAAACAAAAAAACGCAAGTATTCGTTATTTTTCCTCTAGTACATATTTAAGAATAAATTTTACAAAATTCAGCGCGGATAAATTCGCGAATGTTTTTGTAAGTCGAATATATTCTTGGCAAAATTACTCCACAGTACATAGTTCTTGAGTAACTCAAGGTAACAAAACAAGGTGGCAGCTCTGTAAAATGTGCAATGCCTGATCTCTTGAGACGAAACAGTTTCCAGGTATGTGATAGGTGATACTATACATTACACGCCAAACAAATTTCATACCTGAATTCTGTTCTCAAGGACAGAAACTTAAATATATATATAAAAAAAAAATCCTAACGACTTAAAGAGAAAAAAAGTAAAGTCAGTTAAGAGAAATATGGTTATCTTTTTTTGCTAAGGCACTAAACACAAGTCCGAAATCTGATAGACTAGTGAGTATGGTATAGTTTCGTCTACTGTCAAAAGTTCGTTTCCCTCTAATTACTTGAAAAATATGCATCACAAGAAAATTTTGTTAACAGCCATTTTTCATTCAACCCTGTCTGTATGTCTCGTATAGAAATCCACACTGTTGCATCAACTTGGCCCAAATTTTGCATGGAATTTTTATTTCACCAGGGAAGATTATAAACTGCGTGGTCCCAGAATTTTTTTACTGGAGAGGCGTTAACCCTCATAGTACCATTAACCTAACCTAATCAATCCTAGTAGTTGACCATCGCGGTACCATTAACCTTACCCAATAAACCCTGGGAGTTAACCTTAATGGTACCACTAAACTTACTCAATAAATCCTGGGAGGTAACCGTCAAGTTACCGTTAATCTTACCCAATAAATTATAGTAGTTGACCATCACGGTATCATTAACCTTACCTAATAAATCCTGAGAGTTAACCCTCATAGTACTATTAACCTTACCCAATAAACCCTGGGAGTTAACCTTCATGGTATCACTAAACTTACTCAATAAATCCTGGGAGGTAACCGTCAAGTTACCATTAATCTTACCCAATAAATCCTAGTAGTTGACCATCACGGTATCATTAACCTTACCTAATATACCCTGGGAGTTAAACCTCATGGTACTATTAACCTTACCCAATAAACCCTGGGAGTTAACCTTCATGGTACCACTAAACTTACCCAATAAATCCTGGGAGGTAACCGTCATGTTATCATTAATCGTACCCAATAAATCCTGGGAGTTAACCCTCATGGTACCATTAATCTTACCCAATAAATCCTAGTAGTTGACCATCGCGGTACCATTAACCTTACCTAATAAATCCTGGGAGTTAACCCTCATGGTACCATTAACCTTACCCATTAAATCCTCCTTATCCAACCCACATGACAAATAGAAGGTTCTGGTTGCACAGAATATGTCACTCAGGGCGAGTTCTTCAATTTTCCTCTAAATTAAAGTGGACTATAAACAAAACTACCTGGCTTACTCTTCTATCCATTGCAGTCGGTTCTATCAAGTTTACTAGCTTTACCCCTATACTATGATAAAAGTATAGATTCCTTAATTAGAGGGTGATCCACATAAACTTTTACCATTTTAATTACTTCCTTCTGGAAGTCGCCGTAAACTTCAAATTCAATTTTATTATCGTATTGACTCTAGGAAAATCACTATAGGTTAGCTGACGTTTGTTGTTCATTGTTGCCTATTGTTGAAAGGTTCAACAGTGAATTGTGTCTCGCACCACTACGTAGACTTTACTTTCGATTCTGAAGAAAAAATTTTGAATTCTGATATCCAAGATGACGAAAGGCTGCATTTTGAAAAATCTTTGCACGATTAGGTTGTGCCATCTTGGATTTTAGAATTCAAATCGCAATCTAGGGTTACGGAATCAAAACGTACTGACTTCAGAATTGAACTCAGATCCCTTTAAAACTCTCAGGTATCAAATATAAAACTCTGATTCTCTTTTATTATTAAATTTAATGGCGCTTAAGTCTACTGATAATGATACACAAAGGCTTTCACTGTTCAACTTTTCAATAATAGGCAATATATGGACGACAGTCATGCTTTAATTCAGCCAGGAGCACATACTGTTTCTCCTAGTTAAGTAAAATCCAATTTCAAATTTACAGTGACTTCCACAAGGAAGTAATAAATAATTGAAATGGTAAAGGCTTATGTGGATTACCCTGTATCTTCGATCCTCCTATTCACACCTGCTTTTAGTAACATTTCCACTGGGATTTCCAAATATATTTGATCACATGCTTTCTTCAAATCAACAACTGTTACGAACGAATTCTTAAGGCTGAATCCCAGTGGGTTTTCCCACCTTTTTCGTTAATTATTCAAACATCAATACAGGAAAACAGAAATTAATTTTCACGGACTAAAGTTCGTTTCGTCCTTCAATAATAAGGACAATCAGTTTTAATTAAATGCTAGTAGTAACTGAAGGATTGTTTGCAGACACTTTTGGGACATTATTCTGTCCCAAAAGTGTCTGCACACAATCCTGAGTTTACTGTTAATATATTTGTTAAAACTAATTGTACTTATTATTGAAGGACGAAACGAACTTTGGTCCGTGAAAATTAATTTCTGTTTTCCTGTATTGATGTTTGAATAATTAACTTAAAACGAAAACGGTGGGAAAACCCACTGGGGTTCTGCCTTAAGAATTGTCTGTAAGTTCACACTCGGTAATCTTGATAAATCAATGCATGTTCTTCTTCGAAATTCAAGTGTACTCTAAACTCTGTTTATCTTCGAATCTCCATTTACTCACCCGAGTAATATTCATAATAACATCTTTGCTAAGTGTGTTATTTAAGAGGAGGGAAATCAAATATTTTAAAAAACTTGTTTCATAAATTTCATTACACAGAAATTTACTTGCGTTTCCTCGTATCTTTTTATTACCATAATTTAATACGAATAACATTCAGTTCACATCCTTTTCTTTCCTGGGATAAAGTTATTTCAATTCTGCCTTCATCAATTACCACAAATTCTTCATCCATATTTAATACTAGTCACAGTCAAGCTGTTTAGTACAGATTCCTTTATCTTGTTAAAAGTCAATTTCTATTCCTAATCAGATTACCATTGTTGTTCTGTATTAACTAGACATTATTTTTCTTTCCTCGAAATTACATTATCAGATATTACAATGTAGTTATCTGTATGTCTTTTTTCTTCTTACCCATGAGGTGTATTAATTACTTTATTCACCATATAAAGCTGAAACCGCCGTCACTACCCAACCAAAGTAGCCCCGGTTCACACATGCGATGCGGCAGCCGTGCGGCGACCGCACGGTCACCGCAATCAAGCTTATGGGCCATTGAAACAAATGGAGTGGTTCACACATACTGCGGGTGCGGGACGGTGCCGCAGACCTGCCGCATTGCCCATAGCGGTGCGGCGACCGTGCGGGAGCCGCAAGTGCCTTACGGGCCATTGCACAGCATTGGATGGTTCACACATGCGATGCGGCAGCCGTGAGGTTTGTCTCTTTTGGAATCTTTTTTTTTTCTTAATCTATTCTTCTTTTCTCAACTGTTCAATTATAAAAATGGAGATTCTTTATATTTTTCTCTATTTTAAGTAGAGAATTAATTATACGCTAAATAATAATAATAATAAAATAAAGTCTGACCGAATATTAAAATGAATAATTGGATGTATACTTTTTTTTTTTTTTTTTACATTTCGGACCCACCTTTCCACCCCTACCTCTCCGCATCCTTTGCACAATTTCACTTCGCACGCCTGATGGACACAACGAACTAAACGTGTTCTCCATGAAATTGGGGTAGAGTACCTGCCTCGACCCCAGACTCGGCGTTGATACACGGAGTCTAGAAGGACCTGTTTCCACAAAAGTTCCTCTAAAAAAAAAAAAAAAAAAAAGCAAAGAAAAGGGGAGGAAGTTGGGGATTTTTTTTCTGTGGCCCAGTTCCCGGATACAAAACTGGGCCCTGTTTCCGCGGTTGGGGGTGATTTTTTTTCTTTCTTTTTATTCAATCAAATTTATTACAAACTTGAGCTGAAAGACAAATACATAGTTATTTATACACTTATTGATAATAGTTTTATTTGTTTTTAATTGTTGCTTTATTTATGTTACTTTATATGTGTTTATGTCTCTATTTATATTTGTTTCCTTCCCACTTATACACATCTGTTTTCTTACATCGTTCATCATTCATATATCACACTCTATTTTAAAATTCTGAATATTAAGTTTATTATTTTAAAGGTAATTGG
The DNA here is from genome assembly GCA_022664845.1 of Lepisma saccharinum. NCBI lineage: Eukaryota > Metazoa > Arthropoda > Insecta > Zygentoma > Lepismatidae > Lepisma > Lepisma saccharinum. The sequence goes on along the minus strand of JAGDQP010036855.1, from coordinate 10,193 downwards.
AGGTATAAATGGAAAACTTATTTTGTATTAAAAATGATGTTATCGTTACTTACTTACTTGCTCTATGGCTTACGGAACTCGCAAGTTCATCGCCACAGTAGCAAGCGATCGCCATCGGGCTCTATCCTGGGCAAGATCAAGCCAGTTTTCACTACAGACACTTATTTCTCCAAGATCCCTTCTAATATTGTCCTCCCAACGTCGTCTCCATCTTCCCAACGATCTCTTTCCCTCCGGCTTTCCAATCAAGATGAAATATAGTCTTTGTTTTTTTCCCATCCAAACTACATGGCCTGCCCATTTTAGTCGTCGCGATTTCATTATTCTTACAACATCAGGTGAGTCGTACACTCCGTGGAGTTCTTTATTATGCAGTCTCCTCCAGTCATCTCATCCCGTTTTGGCCCGTATATTTTTCTCGACACCTTATTTTCAAACACCATTAATTTATGTTCATCTGCTAAGGTCGTACTCCAACTTTCGCAACCGTAAAGTATTACCTGCAGAATGACAGTTCTGTATATTTTCAATTTCAGCTTCCTTGATATTAATCTCGGAAAAAAAAAATGATTAATCGGCCAGTACCTACAGGTTCTTCGAAGTGGTAGAGTTCGAGTCCTAAAGGGACATAAAAATGGTCAGCCTTTAAATAATAATCTAGGAAAAAATATGAACTTAAACAAAATAATGGTAGCAAACCAGGGTTGGCAAAAACTGCCCCCCCACCAAAAAATGTTGTTTTTTTTTTTGTTTAAATACTTTGCTTTATTTATTTATATTGCAAATGGATGGATAGAAATAAGTTTGTTTCTCCTTAATGTTCTTATGCAGCAGCGAGGTTATGAAGGACAGGACCTACAGCTAAAGCTCAAAGTGGAATCCGAACCAGTACTCGATTTGCACCTGAGAGAGATTGCCCACCACCTGGACTCGAACCCGGGATCCCTTGATTACAAGGCAAAAATTGTATTAAATTATCGAAGATGGTTTAATATGTGAAATCGTCACCATGAAGTTCACACTATTTGTGGCATAATTTTAAGAAATGGTATTTTACAGTGCATTTACGAGCAAGAAAATTCGTAGACAATTCCATCCATATTATTATTATTTTCATTGGAATATTCCTACCATATAGTGAGAATATTGTACCTCCCCATATAAACTGTCACTCCCACCTACATGAGAATACCTTCAGAACTTGAAAATTTCCACACTTGCAGGTACAATATTCTCACTATATGGTAGGAATATTCTAATGAAAATAATAATAATATGGATGGAATTGTCTACGAATTTTGTTGCTCGTAAATGCACTGTAAAATACCATTTCTTAAAATTAATAAAGCAGTTTTTATTTTTGCACTGAGAAATAATTTTCATACAAATGAAATATCAACATTATTTCATTTTAAATAAAAACATATCGGTTTGGAAATAGGACCACTGATCTTATTTTAAAACCAGCATGTTCTCAATTTGAATAAAAAGGGAAACTTGAAATTTCATACCTAAGAAAATTATTTCTACTATTGCACAAACGTGCGCATCCATTGCGATAGTTCTTTAAACTGAGATTCGTCCTTGACGCCGCAGAGTGTTCGCAGACAAACCACAGCATGTGTGAACTGTTAGTGCGGCTGCCGCACGGTCGCCGCAAGGCTCAGGCACCGCATGTGTGAACTGGAGCTTACTCTATGGAGGCCTCTATGGCCACTGCAAACGCTTCTTTAGGGGTCTATCCACTGGAAAATGCTCGAGGTCAGATGAATACGGAGCACGAGTAGTCACTTCAAAGTTGTAGTCCGTACAAAACTGCTGAACAAGGGTCGTCTGATGAACATCAGCGCTGTATTAATGAAGCCACCTTTCCTAACAGTTTTTTTCTTTTTCCAATGCTGGAAGATACATAGTATTCAAAACATCTTTATAGGTTGCAGCTGTCACTGTGGTGGCTTTGGGAACAGTGAGTGAAGATAACTCCTTCGTTGTCCCAAAACATGGATACCATAGCAAATGCCGGGATGTTATCTACCAAATAAACCCTGAACGTCTACCTTCCACAATCCTCTCCCCCACCTTGTGTTCATCAGTTTGTGTTGGCAGAATTCATCTGGAGGAAACTTTTCCCCATTTTCAGGTCTTTATGCACAGATGCTGACTGTGTAGCCTGTCTCTTCCATGGTCAGTTGGAGCTCTCCCTTCCTTCCCCAATATAACATTTGTTCCACTCGCAAAATCATATTGTCCAAACGACTGATACATGACCGAGGCTCTTTCGGTTCGTTTTCACAAAAGGTTCGAACTTCTTTGAACTGTTGCGCCCATGAACGCAAATTTTTCACATCCACGACGCCATCAGCATTGTCTCATTTAACTGACGATGAATTTCGATGGATAAAATTCCACGCAACTGGGGATAAAGGTTCTTCGAATGTAGCCATATTCAGTATCCGAAACGATCCTACCGCGGGAAGGAGATATGGGTTTCTTACGAGTCGGACGTTGCTACTCTTCACCCAGCCTTACACAATGGCTGCGTCTTCTAAACGAACTCTTACGTATCTATCTGCTTCTATTCCTAAAAAAAAAAAAAAGGGGAACCTCTAAATCTTTTACACACCTCGTACATCCGATTGTATTATGTTCCATTTATAGATTTTCGGAATTATCTATTTCTCTTTTTGGTGGAAACAGGAAATATCACAAGCTGTGTACAGGGCCTGAAAGTTTATTTCTCGTACCTGCAGCGCAGGCATTGACGCACGTGGCATGAAAAATGCATGGTTTTTAAATAACATTTTCACAAAGTATCATTTTCCTATAAGGAGTTCTGAACATGCGTGCGTTGTATATTGCCTGTTCTCGAAAGCAAGCAGTAACGGGACTTTTCATATACATGTGCAAATCCATATATGAACATGCATTTAACACAGCACGTTACTGAAAAGCTAAGTGAAAGTTCCCCCAAAAAGCTATATCCAAACATATGCTGTGCATAGTGTTACATCTAACAAACGAGATTCTGTTTTATATTAATAGGTTGTATTTGCACCCTGTAATGGTTCAATGATGACGTCCCACGGAGAGCATATCTTCTGAGTAATCAGTAAAAATAGTGGAAGGTTTCTATTCGTCATCATCACATTATTCCCTTGGTGAGACTGAGGAAAACAATTGAAAATCTTAATCAAGATGGCCGATGTCAAAAGGTTTCCAAGCAGCAGCACGTTCCCAGTAATATCCTTGTCAAAAATTAAATTTAAAAAAAAAATCTGTATGTATGAGGATCAAGTTACGTTTTTATGCACACAAAACTTGTGCGTGCGTGTGAGGGAGGAAATGAAAAGAACTACTGATATAATTTATTTATTTGGTTTATTAAAACAAACTTCGTTATTGATAAATAAAGAAATATAAATAAAAAATAAATACACTATTATTTACATCTCATACACGAATCGAAAAACTGATTTCAGACTTTACATTTCAACCCATGCCCTAGTGATTCCAAATGTGATTCTAGCTGAACAAAAGTCTACAACTGCACATAGATTGCCTCAACACAATTCCAATGTTAAACCTAGTTAATCAAAGATAGGACAACTCTGTATAGCTGTATACTTGGATGCTGCGGTTGGCTTTCCTTCCCTTGGCGCCTGACATTTAGAACACGCTGAGAATAAAGGGTGCCTTGCAACTGAGACCGAAGATATGGAATGGGCTAGTACAGTGTCTTCGTTCAGGTAAAGTATGTTGCAATATCTGTGTGCGATTATGGGATTGACATACCACTGTGGCCAGGTTCTATCTTTGAAACAACAATATTTACTGCTGCGCTTTGCTCGTTTAAGTCGATGTACTAAAAAATAATCGAGATAGAACTGTATCGATGATGTGTGAAGTAATGTTTGGACGTGAAGACTTTGCATTTCAACTATATTATGGTTAATCGCAAGTGCTTTGTAATCAATCAGGTAAAACCCTATTACCTTGTAAGCAACTGATGATGATAGTTACAATGATAACAATGAAACTGAACAGTAATTCTTATGGTTTTGCACACTGTTATCTTAGTTTCAAGTATATACTTTATTGTGGTGTGTATTTGAAACCTATATGTTGCATGTGTACATATATTTGAATGGATAAAGATATGTAATCAAGATAGTTGCAAACGTTGTACGTTAGCTATTATTTTTAACTTACACAACAACATCTATACACTCTAAACAAAAAACAATTTTGTCCCACCAGATTCACAATTGTAATCACTGTACATCCATTTGATTTTTGGAATTTTAGTTCAATTTGAAATTCCGAACTGACGACTAGAAAACGGTATTTTTTTAAACCTGATACTTTATGCTTTTAACACAATTAAAACCCGAGTATTTCATCGACTAGACATGACTAGAAATGAACTACAAATTATATTACATATTGAGTAACGTAAAAGCCTTTTTTAGATTATTTTAAACCAATATCAACAATCATATGTCATTCTCAACGCAAAACTGACCCATACTTATAATACATTTAAAAATTATTACTTCTGTGTGTAATAAATAACCCGTAACTGATAAGACTTCAAAATACTTCCCTATTACTAATTCCGTTTCAGACACACTTTGGTCCGTGGGACCCAGTGAAAATATTTTTCTTTTTGAAAACTGAGGAAGTGTTGTTTTCTTCGATTAAAATTTTGATCCTGTGCCATACGCACGCGCCGTGAACGACGCGTGGGGGATGTGGAGGTAGCGCTCCACACATTCTCGACCTACGGTGCAAAGTGGTGAGGTGGAGTTGTCAGTCTCACGCTCGACCACCTTTACCTTCCCAAGGTGCCCAGGAGCACCAAGGACACTCTGGTACTCAATTTGATAGGAGACTGAGTGCACCACAGAGCGCCAGGCATGGGAACATTGCAAGAAATTAACTATGGATTATTCTTATTGATTTAAAAATGAAAACATACATTTTCGTGGAAGTAGAACCAAATCATTACTCACGATTCGGAACTGTATTTTTGAAAAATATCGTTGGTCTAGTGGTTAGCGTGTCTGACTACGGATTGAGGGTACTGGGTTCGATTCTCGGCGCTACAAAGAAATTTTTCGAAGATGTGTGGGTCTGGAACGGTGCCAACACAGCATCGTGACGCAATTGGAGAACTACTATGAATAAAAGATAGTGGCGATCACAGTGAAAGCTTTAGACTCTCCTCTCCCAACCCGTCTGGTCAGCGTGGGAGCAGAAGACCAATCTCCTTCCTTCAGGAAGAGACCTCATCCAGTAGTAGATCGAATACAGCAGTGATTTATTATTAGTATGCAAATTCTTACTCAGAAAATATTTTTGGTTTCAATTTTGTATTAAACTCAAACAGGCTGGTAGATTTAAGAAATCGCGCCAAATAAGATCCATGACCTATAACAAAAAATCTTGCAAGAATGTTGGAACCACCAGTAATGAATGAAAGACTTATTCTCATGTTCATTAAGTTCACAATCATCGTCACCATCACTTTTGTCATCAATATCACTCACAAAATAGTCCTCTAAAGCTTCGCGAATCTGTTTCTCATTCATCGTTCATGAATATATATATATATAATAAATCACAGCCATATTCAATCCACTAGTGGATGAGGCCTCTCCCCGAAGGAAGGAGTTGGTCTACTGCTCCCACGCTGACCAGACGGGTTGGGAGAGGAGAGCCGAACCAGACGAGAGCTCTCAATGTGATCGCTACTATGTTTTATTCACAGCAGATCCCCAATTATCTTCACGATGCTGAGTCAACACCGACATCTTTGAGCCCCCACCGGGAATCGAACCCGGAACCGCTCGCACTGAAGTCGAGCGCGCTACCGACTAGGCTACGCAGGAGCTCGACCACTTCGTACACAAGACCGAAAGCGTACGGAAGCTTTAGAAGGTACATAGTCACACAGACCAATTTACGCTTAGCCTCACGGATGTAAAAAATCCCTTCGGGTCCTGAGGACCAAGGTGTGTCAGTTACGGGTTAAAAGTAAAGGTTTCGTGGACACAATTGTGTTCGTTAAAAGTTGTTATAAAAGCAAGACAGACAATAATATTTATTTTTGTTCTCGTTACGTGGGAAAAATGGCGACGTAACCGTAAAATGACGTCGAGTATGTTAATACTACTTAATTTCGTTGTATTCTGTGATTGTGGACCGGTATCAAGCTAAGGCATTACTAAACAAGTAGCTTATTTTAACAAAAACAAACAAATTTACTCGATACGCCCATGGAACAACGTCGAGGCTTTCTATTGGACAAACCTCCTTTATAATAATGCCTAATTGTTTGGCTTAGAGTACAAAGAAATAGAATTACACTCTTTTGATATGTACGATGATTAGAAGTGAAAAAAGAAAAGTGTGTTTACTCAGCGGAAAAGATTTCCACAAGGTTAGTTATGCTGCTGTAGGGGCGGGAAAGAAAATCCTTACGAAGGAACCTTTGTTAACGAGATCATACCTCTCATGGGTTTAACGTGTATAAATAGACAGATGTTCAATCTTACAATCCTACGGATATAAGACAAAAAAAAAAAAAAAAAAATGGCTAAGCTGTCGTCATGTTAATCAGAATTTCGCTTGTTTTCTTTATATTACATGGCTTTCGTTGACTCAAGTAAGGAAATAAATAAGCTTCTTTGGAGAGGGGTGAAAAAACTTATTCGAAATGAAATCTTTATTAGACAAAGGCGAAGACGAAAAGAAAAAATAAAGGTTGCCGGAAACAATAGTAGGTTGTAACATCAACCTTACGTAAGATTCTTAATTGAACCAAGAAATATACAATTAAAATTGATTTGCCTAGTAAAAATGCTCAATATTACGCTTCTAATGTACCAACCTTATATCACAAAGAGAAATGCATTAATATTAATTAAAATACTACGTTAATCAAGAAAGTACTAATTTAATATCAACTAGATTGAATATACCGGATATCTAAATTCGACGCACAAAATTGGTAAGCAAATTCTACAATCAAAAATTATGCAAAATATAAATTACATAAATAAATGAGTCAAAAAAATCAACTTTGTAAACTCGGAAGATTTAAACCCCTTAAACTGAACTAGATGGAGTCACATTATTTTAAATGTATTTTTAATTGATACACAATCCTTCTGGTTAGAAACCTAATTACACATCGTGTACCTACAATGCACAAAACTAAGTTTGAATGTCGAAAACGAAAAATGGGATATATCCTAGAATATCTACTTTCTTCTGTGTTCAAGGCTATCTATCTTTTTAATTGTAATACTGTCAAAATGACAAAAAAAAAAAAAAAAAATAAATAAAAAAAAATGAAATTCTGTAAACAGAATATATACGAGGGCTCTGACGTTTAGCTATGTGCCAAGAAACACGAGATTTTTTTCGGATAATGTGTACAATATTCACTTTAGTTTGATTACTTAGGACAGTAAAAATATAATAAAATAAATTACAGCTAACGATCTGTAAGGTTACATTTCTCAAAATATTGCACCTTCTTTATTACGAGTTTTTAATTTACTTTTGCTTGTAGAATTTGCTCATGTAATTTCGCGGTATAATTTGTGTAGGTCTGTAAATACAGTGTGAAGGGGAAAACCCTTGTCCAAAATGAAACTGAATGTTCTCCATCTCAAATTCGATTTAAAATTTCTAAATATGATTCGAGATATAGTTCCGAACAAACTGTGCAGGACACTGCCGTTACAGACCGAAAGGTCCTGAGCCTGCCCCAACGTCATCTGTCCGCGGTTTGTGGAACTACATCCAAATGAATGACGGTCCTGGGGGTCAGCACTGCGCGTCATTTTGACCACGAACAGGCGTATCAGAGGGCTTTCTAGATCAAGTGATCGTCACGTCTTTTATTCGCGTGACTCCCCAGTTTGCCTCACGACGTTAGGTGGACGCCAGAAATTGAACCCAGGACCACGCGGACATGAGTCCAACGCTCTAACCACTAGACTGTGGAGCCACTACCGTGCAGGGATGAAAATAGTTAAAAAGTTGCAACTTCCTTCCTGTTATTTCTGTACACTTGTGAAAATAGAAAGGACAATATGAAGAAAAAAAAAATAGTAGTAAATTACCACCGCATTATATCAATAAATTTCAGTCTATTTATAGAAGATAAATATGAACAGAACAAAGAAGTCTCTAATTGTATGTAGAGAAATTTAGTTCTGTTACAATTTTGTATTTATTTTTCAAATTTAAGTGTCAGCACCACTGAAAACTATTTTTTAATACTACCAGATTTCCGTCACGTTAGAACAGAAAAAACATACCATTTCATTTTGAACCAGACTGTATATTTTCTAAGTTATTTAAATAATTTGAAATCCTCGAAAGATTTGTGGTAATTGCTAAGTAAGATGTTGAATGAATATTATGTAAATCTAGCGTATACTGCACGGTTGGATATAATAGTTTGTGAATTAGTTTGAATTTAATTCGATCGTTCAAAAATGATTTTCATATTCAAATAATTATCGCTGAATCTAGATCTATCTATCTATTTCATGGAATCTTATTTGAATTCCATTCCTAACGATCTTCTATATCAATCAGCAATCTATCCTACTTCGTATTTGTACAGCGATGGAAGAGGACCTCCTCAAGGCTAGAACATATACGTGAAAAAAAAAATATTAAATTTATACCGGACAGAGAGTGCTTCTAGAGATGATGATGGGTTTAAAAATCCTTAGTGGTTAGTTACTTTTTCAATTATCTCAACTAAATTATCTAAAGTTTGAAGTGCATGTTTAAATATATAAAAAAATCTTGCACAAGATTTGATTTAAAAAGTGTAACTAGTACATAGTAAGGAAAATATACGTGAAAAGAATGTGTAATACTCTTATCATAATTGCTTAAAGAATTAAGCATTTATTATTTTTTTTTCTTTAGAGTTTTCATTGAAATGTATATTCTATTTCCTCATATGTAGAAAATGTTTAACTTCCTGATTTCGATGTCTCGACAATATTCCCAGAAAAAGCATGCCAATTGGGCAGCAACTCGGCTAGCTTTACTCCCGCCATATTTGACGTATTATATACTACCGTTTCACCTCCCGCTAACAGTGCACCCCACATCCCAAAGGTGCCATAGTCAATGATCGAGTGGTTACAAGAGGACATCACAGCCAAATCTTCACCAGCGGACGTTGCTCCTTCACGACTTACGATAAATACATTATCACGCATGTGTTGCAAGGAATCACGACACCACTGTGGATCGTCACTTACAACAATAAACAATACATTCTCGTATTTCTTTTGGAAGTACTCCATTGCTTTGTGGTAATAGGATGAATCGGCCGGTAAAAGATGATATTTTCGCCAGAGATACCCTTTATAATCCATCCGCCTCACGTGTATACCGACGAATGTGTTATGAGTTCTCCCTCTGGTAAAAGACTTCAAAATTTCCTCACTTCTATCACTGAGAGATTTACGAAATGTAAATTCTCTCCGAACTTCCGAAATCCATTGTAAAACCATTTCTGGCATCAGAATAAACTTCGGAAGCAGGATGCTACCATTCGTAAATGTAGTTTTATCAAATGACGTAGCCTGCCAATCCACAAGACAATCTGAGATATGATTCAAAGTAGGAACAGTAAGACTAGAGAATATTGGTTCGAGTTCCGCTCGAATACAATAAGGAACATATGGCTTCAAACCGGAGGCCTTCGCAACAGCAAACACAGCAGCATATTCCCACATTTGATTGCCTAAGCGACCTCCCTGATTAACCGCTACTATTCCATTCGGTAAGCAATCATGAGTTTCATACGCTTGTGTTCTTAATGGCATTGTCCCAGAAAGACATAGGAACCGTTCATAGTGTCTGATGTGTTTGAGGGCTTTCATAGCTGGATTTTGTAAATAGATTGGAAAAACAAATTTATGTACAAATATTATCACAGCAACTGCAAAAAGGACAGCAGGCACAAGTAAATTTTGCATAGATCTCATCATTGGAGATAAGAGACAAGACGAATAATTTATATAAACAATCATTACTACAAATATTTTTACGATTCTCTTAAACAACGTACGTCAAACTCTTTTGCACCCACTCACTAAGTAATCAATCAAATAGCAATGAAAACGATATTACTGGATCATTTTCACGCA
>JAGDQP010036854.1:0-18873 GCA_022664845.1 Lepisma saccharinum | reverse complement strand
TACCGCCTCCGCCAATTAGATGACAGGACTTAGAACACCGCAATTCCATTCTTCTTCTATCAACAATGTTGCCAGATAAACACCCTCTTGGTATTTGCACGGTCTTATTAAATATTCTCCTCCTTCAAACCACCTGTAAAATTAAGTATCCCATTTAGAAGGTTCTTTCGAGGTTGGAACCCCTTCGAGATAGTCTTGTAAGGCACTTACAATAAATAACATTTAAAAATACTGATTTTATGTTTAACTGAAACTTATTACCAACGTAGCCATTGTAGTGAGTGAGACAAAAACGTGCAGAAAGCATTTAACGTACCTGCCTTCGTTGCTGCTAGATGGACACTTAACGTAAGACCTTTACCGATGAATATATCTCACCTTCAAGGCGGACACTTTTTATTCCCTTGTACAGAAACGTGAATGGGAGTGCAGTAGCGTTTAAATGTAGCAGTAAATTGTAATGTTTTTATTTATATACACGAAGGTTTATCTGTTTCAACACAAATTATGGAAAATTGACAATCATAATCGAATAATCTTTTGTTTGTAGTGATATAAAAACATGTTTTATCTTCTATTGAATGGGGAAAATGTACACATGACTGATTGGTTCAATTTCTCACCCTTCACGACCTTGTTCAGTTATTTACAAAACACACTTTTCCGAATATTTTAGAAATTCTTTGAGCGTACGCAGAAGATTTGTAAAGAAACAAATAAACAACACATGTACGATCTCCGGGGGTCGCAGATTAACATCGAAAAGATTAAGGCCGTTTTGGAATAAGTCAGAAAAAATCGCTAGCGATGAGCGATCCCGTCGCATCGCATTGGAATAACACCGAAATGAAAAAGACCGAAAAGAACAAATTTGATTAGAATTAAACCGAAATGCGTTAACTGGGAAGCGGAATAGCATCGAATGGAATAACTTCGATTGGAATAAAGCTGAAAACTACGTCACAGAAGTAACTTTAAAAAAAATCACAGTACAGATTCGATTCAGGAAAATCACTCTTTGCCCAATTAATGTACAATTGTCATTTACATATAATTATAACGTTTACAGTTTGCACGATCGAGTTCTGATGATAATTTACACTTTTCGACGTTATTCCGAACGTTCATGGAATAAAGTCGAAAGTGGTTTAACTAAAATAAAACCAAAAGTTACGCATTTTAAGTTTTCGCATTTTAAGCAAACGCATTTTAAGTTTTCTTTCGAGAATCAACGATTGAGGACATTGCCGGAATAAGGACACATAGACAATGTTAAAGCATACTTCTATATGTCCTTCTTCCGGCAATATACTCAATTTATAACTGTCAGAATGTTATCCAGCACAGGAATATACACATAATGTCTCCTCGAGGGGACCCGATCAGTTCGGCGCCTCAGTTTCGGCGCTACCGGTTCGGCGCCACCGTTTTGGCGCCGCCGGTTCGGCGCAGTAACGTTTCGGCGCCGTACGTTTCGGCGCCAGAGCTTTACCTAAGAATCACACCAGGGAAACTACTGTATTAAAGAGGTATTAAAAACTTGGTCCATAAGATGCGATAGACGTAGTGTTTTAAAAAACGGGAAAAATTGGTCGCCGGAAAAAAAAGGAAAAAACGTTTTTTTTTTATCTTTTCGTGCTACTTAGGAAAAGAACCTTTTTTTTTTACTTTTACGGGGTCCCTGACAACATTTTATGATCAACGAAATAGTTAAAAAGTTAGTTGATGTTCAAAACATACACATAGAAAAAAATACACAATGGGACCGCGTCTGACAAAGTTCTGAAGCAAAATGTATGTTTCCTGGGTCTGAGACAAAGACGCCTAAGGGCCAGAAGGGAACAGAAAGTTTCTCTCATGTACAAGGGTGCTAATGACATATATTGCATTCCTAATGTAAATTGCAAGTGTTTTGTAATTTTTTAACGTAAGATCATCCGATTGAATGCATTAGGTGTGTTAAGTAGTGGATATTGGAGATGAAAAGGCAAAAAAAAAAAAAAAAACAATTTTGTCAATAAAACCACGGTTTTTTACTTCGTGGGAAAAAAAACAATTTTTCCTGTTTTTTTTTTCAAAAATTCCGTTTTTTTTTTCAATGTTTACAACACTATACAGGGATGCAAGGGCTGTTTTCATGGAAGAGATGCAATGAGACGTTTATACTTCAGTAAGTAATTGAAAAATATAATATTTTTATTTAAATTATTTTAATTATTGTGTTTTTTTCCGCGGAAAATGAATTTATTTATTTACAACATAAACAGGCTGAGCTAAAGCAGGAACATAACTAGTGAGGAGCAGAGAAACAGGATTCAGGAGCGCTACTCGTAATTTCGTAATGGCGCAATTTCGCAATTATTATTTTATATTCAAAGAAAATTAGTTTCATGTTTAATTACAATGCATTCTGCATACCTTTGGAACAATTTATAGATACATATAAAACAGATAAACGTCATGTTAAACTGCAAGGTTCAAGGTCGAGGTTCAAATCCTACGGCGAAGTCGAGGTTGAAGTCTAATCTCAGGTAGAGGTTAAACTACCATTTTAACTAATTTCTCTATTTATATTACGAATGGAACCTCCAAATAATTAGCACCCTTGTACACGAGAGAAACACCCTGTCCTCTTGTGGCCCTTAGGCATATTTGGATCAGACTGGATACTTTAATAATGCTCCAAAACTTTGGCAAATTCAGTTCCAATACTCCTTTTTGTCTAAATTTATATTTTGAACATGAACGAACTATCATTGTAACTAATTTGTCTATTTATATTACGAATGCAACCTCCATCTCATTAGCACTCTTGTACACGAGAGAAACATCCTGTCTTCTTGTGGCCCTTAGGCATCTTTAGCTCAAACCGTGAAAACTTAAATAATGATTCAAAACTTTGTCAGAAGCAGTCCCAAAAAGTGACTTTATTGACGATTTTCTATTCATCTCGAATATTCACTACTTAACACACCTTATGTATTTCTTATTTAGGTTTAGCAAAAGTAGAGATTCTTAAGGTAAAAATGTACACGAGAGAAACATCCTGTCCTCTTATGGCCCTTAGGCATCTTTAGCTCAAAGCATGAAAACTTAAATAATGCTTCATAATTCTGTCAAGAGCAGTCCCAAAAATGACTTTATTGACGATTTTTTTTCAACTCGAATATTCACTACTTACCCCATCTTATGCATTTCTTGTTTAGGTTTAGCAAAAGTAAAAGTTCTTACGTTAAAAATGTACAAAAACTTTATATTTAAATTAGAAAAGCAATATATCTTATTGGCGCCCTTGTACATAACAGGCAAGTTGCCACTTAAGTCATTTAGGCATCTTTGGCTCAGACCGTGCAACATAAATAATGCTTCAAAACTTTGTTAGAAGCAGAGTACAAGAAATCATGTTTTAAGTACTTCATTGATCATCAATTGTCGTCAGAGGACAGTAAAAGTATAAAGTACATTACTATGTCATAAGGTATGTTAATAATTTCAGTTTTCCTCACTCTGGCGCCGAACTGAACAGGCGCCGAAACGGTAGCGCCAAAACGTAGCCTGCGCCAAAATGGTGGCGCCGAAACGGCGGCGCCAAAACGGAGGCGCCGAAACGTAGCGGACCCTCCTCGAGAAAGTCAGCTGGCGAGTCAAGGCGAGAATAGAGAAAGCCTAAGAAAGAGAATCTCTTGTGCATAAGTCTGAATTAAGAGTTATGGAAACGATTAATTAAATGTTTTCTAGGGAGTATTGTGTTGTATGGAGCGTTGTGTGAATGGAGAAGAATATAAAAAATAAGCTGGATATAGAAGATGCCAAATGGAGCAAGTGTTTAATAGAATAATCGAGATACAAATATATATATATATAAAAATATCCGGATGCCCGTCCATGCGGATTTAGAATATCCGGATAAATATTCGGATGACGGAAAATATCCGGATGGCGGATATTCGGATGACGGCTAAAACCGGATGGCTGATATCCGAATGACGGATAATATTCGGATGACACCTGGATTACGGATAACAGATAATATGCAAAAGCTAAAATTCAGCCTACACTTAAAATCCGGATAAAGTACATGTAATATTCACTGATAGTAGTGATGATGAGGATAACAGTCATCAGATTTATGGCTGTAAAAATTATCTGGATATTATTCGAGTAATTATACTGATATTCGGATCTGATTAACGATTTTTCCTCCCTCTCGGAAGCATGTGGCTTTAAAACCGATTCAACTTTCACCCAGCTCACTGGAACTTTTCTCTTTACATTTTGCGGCCGGTTTCATCTACGCTGGTTAGAGATTTAACAACCCGTTAAGCACATTTAACGCCTGATTAGGAGAAATGGCCGTTTTACAAACATCGGTTAACGCTAACGGTTTGTTAAATCTGTCGTTAACTTTAATCATCAGATTTTCGTCGATTAAATATTTAACCGTCCGGTAGTGATTGTGTATCTCGAAAGTTTGAAAACAGGAAACAAGAAATGGAAAGCATAAATACAGAATTGCTTGATGAAATATACAACTTGGCACAATGCATTTCAATAGTATTAAAGATCAAAATCATCTAAAACCAATGTTGCCTGCTTTGCGGGCAATGTAAATATGATGTTCGAGTATGTTAGGGGCCTATATGGGTATGCTTAAGAAGACGCGCTCTAAAGAATTGTTTTACAGAAGAAGTAGACGTGTGCGATACGTATTTAGGCGTAAGGTATAAATTACGCACTTGATTATCGTGTTTAATATATATCGTACAAAAGAAAGGCAATCTTGTAAAAAAAAACCGCACGAAGTCGCTTTACAATTCCTTTGTACATGTCGTGTTAACGATTAACATAATTCCTTTTAAATAATTTCAGGAGAATACTTTTATCTAATATATCAAATACGTGTCTGTATATAGTTTACAAAACTATTTCGGAGAGTGGTAGTACATGCCAGAAACGTCGATTTAAGATATTTTGGAAGGGGAAATGATGTGGAGTAAAAAAGAAAGTATTGTGAACATTACCGATCGTGTATAATAAATGTTCACATGGAAACAGGAAAAGTTAGCATAACGATAAGACTTCTTCATACTACGTACAAAGAATGCTTTTCCGTCGAGTATATCCTTTAACTATTGCCAATAAGTCATCCCTGTTCATATTAAGTATCTGGTGTAGTAAAAAGTAATCCATTATTTTTGCATGACATTAAAGGCTTGACTTACCATAGTTAGAATGATCCGATTTAGGTCACATATGCGCCGTTTTGATCGATAACGTGTTGCCATTTGGCAGGTAATATCATGATGCCTCTCTCATAGAAGCCCTTGTCCATATTAAAAAAAAATTGAGACAGTCGATTTTCACAAACCTCTCTTGAAGCGAATTTTTCACCAGCAAACGTCTTCGCCATGGACAGGAAGAGATGGTAATTACTTGGTGCCAGGTCCGGACTATAAGGTGGATGCATAAGAACCTCCCAACCAAGCTCCCGGAGCTTCTGGCGAGTCACTATCGATGTGTGTGGCCTGGCGTTGTCCTGGTGGAATGTGTTCCTCACACAATGCCTCTCCTATTGGCCAAAGCTGGCCGCTTCTGGGCGATTGCTGCCTTCAGACGGTCCATGTGTTGACAGTATAGTTCCGAGTTAAGGGAGCAGCTCATAGTAGATAATTCCCTGCCAATCCCACCAAAACACAGCAAAACCTTCCTGGCCGTAAATCCTGGCTTGGGTACCGTTTGCGCCGGCGCACCGCGCTTCGACCACGACCGTTTTCGCGTGACGTTGTCGTAAGTGATCCACTTTTCATCACCAGTCACCAACCGCTTCAGAAATGGGTCGCTTTTGTTGCGATTCAGCAGCGATTCGCAGTTGGAAATTCGGTCCATGAGGTTTTTTGGCGTTAACTTGTGTGGCACCCATATATCAAGCTTCTTTTTGTACCCAGCCCGCAAATGGTTCCACACGGTTTTTTGTGCAATGTTTAGCTCTTGGGCAATCGAAACAGTGCTTACATGTCGGTCGGACGCGACAATGTCCATGATTGTATCGACATTTTCGACACGTGGCCTTCCCGAGCGTGGTACATCTTTGACGTCAAAATTACCGGAACGGAATCGACGAAACCAAAATTGCTCGTGATTGGCTGTTACATATACACTATTCACATTTGCAGCCGCCTGGCTGGCGTTTTAGCCTTTATCGAAGAAAAACTGTAAAATATAGCGTATTTTCTCTTTGCTAGTGTCCATTTTGACGCGCGCTCACACAACACTGAGTCAACTCATCACAACTATCTGAACAGTGTTTGTAGTACGCCATCTCGTTGAACCCGATCGGACTTATACAATGCGACTACAGATCACTAAAGTCATCTATTGGCAAAATAATGGATTACTTTTTACTACACCATACATTTCTTACTTTTAGCTATTTCTGTTATGCGGCGCTGAATGTACTTGCAATTGATATTGACATTATTTCGGATCCGTGCAATGAACAATATGGAACAAGGATGATGTGAGTGCAAGAACACGCATACACCCTTCAATAATGTGTCCCAGCCCCGGGTTAAGTTCAATTTAGGTAAGCCAAAAATGTAAAATTCACAGGAGAAAGAAAGTATGAGACTGAAATTGCAACAAGTACGTGCAATTAATTAGCTACTTCCGCGTTGGACCTGAACACAAGTATGTCCTGTTAAATGTGATGTGCTTCAAGTATAATGATAAAATAATTACCCTGGCTTTACCTAACCTATCTACGTTTTTTAGCGCCCCTCGATATCTTTCCATTAATTATGTAGCAAATACGTGATATTCATCACACGAAATGACGCCACTGATATTCCCCATGTGGTACCATATCTGTGTGTAAAGTAAATCGATTACGTATTTATGTAAATTATTATTAAGTATAGCTTCTCGAAATTGAATTTGGGTTGCTGTCTACCGCTAGGTATTTACAGAAGTGTCTATGTAAATCATTTGCAAGGGAATGAGTGTTATAAAGCGTACGTATTCCTCAGTTGCTGGGTGACCTAAACTGAACTTGATCCATGAGCCACCCCGTTGCTTGACTTTATTTCATTATACTTGCATGCATCCGAAATTATAAAAAATAACAACATTGGAACTACATTTAACGCCACACAACAGAAGTAGCTAACGTAAAGTATTACATCCATGAAATAGATGAAATCTGGCTAATCCTGTCTGTATTTATAAGAATGAAGGGTTTCAACCTTTTGAGCACTGCAATTAAGTATGTAAACGAAAGTAGAAACAATCTGTATTAACATATTCATACATAAGAAACATTTTTCAACTCATCTGTTTCTATTCCTCTAGTGTGTCAAAAAGATATATATACTAAACTTGCTTCCGCAAGTCGGGAGAGGATAATATTCTTGCCTTGTTTACGAATTTTAATATTATTTTATTTCATTTGGAGATCATTTGAATACATACATACACACACACACACACATGTATAAAAACAAAAACACACAAAGAAGTGCCTGCGACCTATTGCTTGCGGACTGCGAGGTTCATTTGTCAGGTGTACACAACTTTTCAGTCTACCATTCAGAATTCGTTTAGTTTATGAGAAATGTAGAAATCAAGTAGTTTCTTCACTTAACGGTCCTATTGTAAACGGTTTGTTAAATTTGTAATGTTAGCGTTGGTGAAATGGAAAAAAAATAACGGACGGTTAAAAAATTAACGCACGGTTAGTTATCGGATGGTTAAGCTATATTTAGTCGACGTTGGAGAAACTGGCCCTTGGTGTACTATCTATAATCCCTCGAAGTTTGCCGGTACATTACGGAACCATCCTGTATATGTTATCTGCGTTGTGTTGTAATGAGAGAGGAAATATGAGCTATAAAAATACTTTCGTCAAGTCTTGTGTGCAGTCAATTTAAAATTTCTTCGCTAAGTTACTGATTTCTCATGCGCATATTTCATCTATGTTTTATCATCAATTAACTAATTTTCTCTATTTTTTATTAGGATATTAATTATTGTAAATACTTAGATTCATGTTTTTCTTCGTCCCTTTCTCTTTGTTCCAGGAACTATATGAAACTGATTGGACGGGGATCGTGTCATGCAAATGCGTCTTCGGAAACTCACACTGGTGTAAAATTAGGTTCATATAGTGAGCGTAGTAACTCTCTCTCCAAACCACATTTCTTAAGTCAAGAAAATGCATTACTTAAGTGTGAAGAATTCGGTAAGTCATTTAGGAAGAGAAGTTCGTTGAACAAACATTTGTTAACTCACACATGCATAAAATTATTTACATGTAAGCAATGTGGTAAGTCGTTTGGCCAAAAACGTTATTTAGCTTCGCATTTGATATCCCACACGCCCATTAAATTATTTTCGTGTATACAGTGTGGGAAATCATTTCACCATAAATGCAACTTGGAATCACATTTGAAAGCTCACACAGGTATAAAGTTGTTGAACTGTGAAAAGTGTGGTAAGTCGTTTGGCCGTAAAGATCATTTAAACTCTCATTTGGTGACTCACACAGGCATAAAAGAGTACACATGTGAGGAGTGTGGCAAGTCATTTGGCTTGAAAAGTAATCTAAGGACACATTTAGTAATTCATACCGGCATAAAAGAGTACACATGTGAGGAGTGCAGCAAGTCATTTGCCGCGAAAAATGAGTTAAGGAAACATTTGGTAGTTCATACAGGCATGAAAGAGTATAATTGTGAAGAGTGTGGTAAGTTGTTTAGCTCTATACGTTCGTTAAAATCACATTTGATAAATCACACAGGTAAAAAATTATTTACTTGCGAAGAGTGTGGTAAGTCGTTTGGTCAAAAACGTTATTTAGCTACGCATTCGATAACTCACACGGGCATTAAATTATTTTCGTGTATGCAGTGTGGTAAGTCGTTTGGCCAAAAATGTAGTTTAGCTAAACATTCGATAATCCACACGGGCATTAAATTATTTTCGTGTATGCAGTGTGGGAAGTCATTTTATTATAAAAGTAACTTGAAATCACATATGAAAACACACAGGTATAAATTTGTTTAATATTGCTTTCAGAATATTAAGTGCGGCAAATCGTTTGCCGACAAATGATCATATTTGTTCATTCACACTGGCATAAAACTAATGATTTGGAAGTAAATTACTTGGTGTCTAAAGTGATCTACAGAAATATTAAGTAATTTACACTGCCTTGAAGTTACATGCATTTGAAGAGTGGTATATAATTTTGTGAGAAAAGTAAATAAAACGAACATTTGAAAACTAAGGGCTAGTTTTTCATTGTCTGGTGAAAGTACAGGTTAGCTAGTAACTAACAGTTAAACTCTAACTGGTGGTTTACCCGTTTTTTAATGTCTAGTTAAGGCATAACCAACAGTTAAACTGAGCAAACTGGTAGTTAAATTAACCCGTACTTCTATCTCCAGTTAACGCGCTAACTTGAGGTTTTAAAAAAGTTTGGCAATTGCCACCTGTGAAAGATGTTGCATATGATTTCAGATTCATCCTCTTTTGATGAAGAGGATGATAGAATTGTATTAGAACACATAAAGAAAACATCACAGTTCTTCTACCCAACTTTTTAACATCTTTTTTTATTTTTTTTAAATTCAGATTCAGTTAGGTGCGGTACGAAAATTTTGTTTTGAGCTGGCTGGGGCATGAAGTCAGTTTGTGTTTGTTCTCCCTCAAAATGTGAAAGTTACAAGAATGATGGAAGTGTGTTGAAACGCGATGTTTACTTTTGGAGCTCCAAAAATGTAAAATTTACAGAAGAAATGTAATATGTTCAATTTGTGTGTGAGCATTGAAACGGAAAATACAACGAAGGTTGTAGTGATGCAAATGTGAAAAAGCAAGAACAGTGTCTGGGAGTTTAGTTGATTTCGAGTTAAGAGTGCACATTGAGTGAATGTTAAAAGGCAGGTGCATCGCGTATAATGAAAACATGTAACTTTAACTGGCTTTGCTACTCGACATGTGTCCGTGATTTTTCTATCAAAATACCTGTCATTCATAACATGAAGTATGAATATTAAGTAGGTCGTTAGTATTCTTGCGCATGTCGCGATATCTGTATGTGTTGATCAACACGAGTGCTTATTTAACAAAATAATAATAACATATATTTAGAAAACCCTTTTTGTATTTCTAGTTGTTGCTAGATGTTATGTGTGAATTATTTACAAAGGAATGACTGGCAGCTTCCTCAAGTTATTTACCCATGTGTACAAACTATACCACTCATTCCCTTGCAAATAATTATTACTGACGCTTCTATGTACTAATAGTGCCAGAAATACGAAAAGTGTCATGAAAAGCTGTCATTATTATTTCGTTAAACACTCAATCCAGTTGGTCAACACACAAACATGGCTGCGTGTGAATACTAATAGCGACACTTCGATTTATGAATGACACTACTTTTCTACGAAAAATCATGTATGTGTCGAGTGAGTGAATACGATTATTTAAGGTCAGGTTACAAAATTTTGTTCATTATACGCGATGCGAATGACGTTTGTCATATACTCCATGTGCTGATTTCCAACACGCAACCACATAAACAGTCCCAACTAATTTTTGCTCTCATTTGATACTTCCATTACTCGAAGCTCGTTAAATTTTGCAATTCAACACTTCTACTCACGTTGGTAATCTTACATTTGTGCTGCAAATTTTACATCATTATGTGGGTCATCAAGTAAAGTTTACCCAGCAAGTAATGAAGCTAATGGAAACAAGACGATTAAATATCCCTTTATCCCACTTCGTGTATTATTTACAAGGGGATGAGTAGTGTAGAACGTACACATTGATCAGTAGCTGGCGGACGCAGGGGTTCCAAAAGTGAAATTTATCCATATGATTATGAAGCAAACATAATATTCATAAAATGTTAAAGAAAAAAATAATAATAAAATTATTAAACATTACCCTAGTTTTCACCTTACCATGTCCCTTTTTCGTTGCGAGAGTACTAGTTGAGGGTAACGAAAAAAGTTTAAACATTAATATTCAATTTCATGAAGCATAACTTCGCTGACTACCTGTTGTGTGTTTGTAATTGCTGTGAAATAAAAATAAACTTTGTAAACTTAATTTTGAATGGGCGACTTTTAGTAACTGAATTCGGTCCGTCACGGTTATGAATGCGATGCTAATTAAAATTCAGATCCATGCACCAGCCGTAATTCGAATCCGGGACCTTCGAGTTGCTTACGTAGCCCCCCAACCCACACGACTACCAGGTCGGCGTCACATATACGTATTTTTTTAGATAGTAACTCAACTCTACATATGTGTGTTTAACTACCTAATTTCTTTATTCCACAAATCTCTTAATGCAATCAAACATTCACATTTCTTACTTCAGAAAATAGCGAATTTGATGCGTATTTTGTTTAAAACTTACTGTGCTATCCTCTATTCTACTGTTTTCATAATTCCTGAACAACTGCCTAGATGGCGATATAGTAGAAATCCATTGCCAACCGTCGCACTGTTCCCACTAACCAAAAGTTAAGTAACCACCAGTTAAAAAGCAAATGAAAAACGGATATTAAAGTTAGAGTTCAGGTTAACTTGAACTAGCAGTTAGTTAACTGGAAAGATAACTGGACAATGAAAAACTAGCCCTTAGTGTACGTCAAGTGTTGTCTCATTTGATAAACGAGCATAAAATGATTCCCTTGTAAACCTTGTGGTAAGAACATTTGATCATAAAATTACCTTAACGAGATGTTTGGTAACACACAAGCACAAAATGTAATCTTGTTAAGAGCGTGGCAAGTAATTTGGAAAAAAACTCAAATGACATTTAGAAATCAGTACTCTTTAAAAGAACACATGCTTCAGTAACGTATTAAGTAATTTAAGCAGAAAATATTTGAAATAAAATAATTTCAAAATTCGCAAAATCAATACACAAATCAGCCATTATGAAACTATAATATTGGTCAAAGCCCGCTGTTGTGGAAAGCAAATGATACTTGTAGCCCACCATTAACACAACCGGAAGTAGCTGTCGAACAGGGTAGGGTTGTGAAATTTTGCTCTTAATTTCTGCAGTCTTCACCTTAATAAGGGCAGGCATTAATGACACGTTCAGCTAGTTGCAAATATATCTCATTCCACTTGTGATGCACCGAATGCCACTTACGCTGCATGTATTAATATTTCTAGTTCACTGTATCATTTCTTAGTCGGTGCAAGGTTAAACGCAGTCATGATTTGCAAAATTCTATTGATCATGCTCAACGTTCGACCCGAACTCGTCTCAGCCATGGCATGATCTGCCTTGTATTAGCATACACTTTGGTAACTGACCACAAGCTCCAGGCGAATCACGACCTGTGATGATGTCATCCATTTGTCAAAGAATACCGTAATGTTCCTGTGGTTTATCTAATGGGCTTTGTAGGTAGAACGAAAGGATATACGAGATTGTGTTTTCTTCCATAACCAGTTTTACTAAAATATGTACAAGTACGAAATACTTTAATAGAAAGACCGTCCCGAATTGGGATTATAAGTGAGTTTACAATAAAACATGACCTTCTTCTTTGGGGATTTACGTATCAGAGAAATAGAATGAAGTTCTGCACCAGCCCGTTGCAAACTGTACAGAAAGGAATGGACACCAATCCGCTGGAAATGTGTGCCCGGGAATGTACCAGTCCGTCGCAACTGTGTACAGATTTGTGTTTTAAGGGGAGACACGAGCCCGTTGCTAAGGAAATGTGTACGCAGGTCACTTAGACTCCGTTGCAAGTCGTAAGCGAATAGAATAGAGATAGGGGACCACCCTGACAAGGAGTGATGTTAGTTGCATAGATGTGTGGATATATATTGGGTTATTTTGGGGGTGTGGCCCTCTAAGTCCCTCCTGCTGTGCTAACTCCATCTAGCTGCGACTCTATCTTCGGTTCTCGGTCGAATTGTTGTCGTCTGTTACGTTGATGTTTACGATGGCTGTGCCATTTACTACTTGTTTACGTTATGAAACTTGTAGTCCGCAGTTGCTTACACAGCGTAGTACACACATTTTACTATTTGTCTTGAATGAGTGGCACGTGCTCTCAGCCACTCGGATCATTATATGCTGGGAAAAAATAGAGACAACATGAGATTTTGGGGGAGCTATTTTTTCGATTTTATTGGCATATTCAAGACTTAGCACTGCGCACTGATATTTTCACTAAATATTTCACTTGCTGTTAGGCACTGGTGGCGTTATTTCTTTGGACTTGGGTACAAATAGCACACTATTTCACTGCAGTAAGCAGAATCGGTCTAAATGACGTCATTTTCCTCAAGACAGTGAAGCGTATTTGTTTGCACTAAGTTTGTTAACTTTTATATACGAAGTCGCTAATAGTCTAAGGTGGCAATGCACTGTCCGCATTATCGACCAATTTTATTTCTGTTGAGAACGAATGTTCAGTGTTAGGGATGTCATGTATTGTTTCACTGTTAATGTGCATGATCTTATTAAGAGGGAAGTCATTCGTGAAATGTTCACTGTTCCACTTGAAAGTTTATTTATTCGGTAGAGTAGACATACAAATGGAAATCTAAGAATGGCTAGCACGGCGATCACTATCACCTTTTCTAGAGTAACGATTTCTGAAAACAGAGTTCTTTTAGACTTGCGGCTTCATACGATGATATACAAAACAAAATAATATTTATAATCACAAAAATGATCAATATAAGAATGACTAACGCCATTGTTGACCAAGGAATTATTGCGTGAAGTTGAAGATCAGAGAACTTGCAAGTTAATTCATTCTTTTCGCGATCAATGAGGGTTTGTAAAGAAGTCAGATTTTTGTGGAGTTTGTAAACAGAGCGTAACCTTAAAAGATAACTTCTCAGGTAAAGTAGCATATTCAATTTCTAATTCAGTAGTTTACCTGGGCGGTGGATGCAGATTTTTTGTAATAATTTTATCAAATTCCTGATGCTTGAAAAGTATGTATTTTAGAAAAGATTTTGAACTTTTTGAATAGGTCAGCAGTTCTGAATTTTACAAAACATAAATAGTTGTTGTCCTTGACATAATAAAAGATTGATTTCAAAATAGCTGCATCAGTTTTAATTAACTGTGACAGTAAACTCCCTTTTCTCTTCTAGTTCCATTTCCTTCTCTCTCTTAAAAAATCTCTTCCGTTACATATCATATCATGTAAAAATTTGCTCGTATGAAATACTGTAGAAAGTCGGCAGATGGTGCTGGTGTTTGCTAGCTTTGTCCGTGTCGCCATCCTCTGAATAAACATGATACTAGCTACTCGCTGGAAAAACGATGTTCCTGTTTCAATAACAAAGATGCATTTGCTGATGCAAAAGATGTATGTTCTGTTCTGTTTGAAAATATGAAAAAGGTATTATCTGTTTCCTTGTTGAAATTTTATTGTGGCTATTTAGGTCTATGTATGTTTTATGCAGTCGACGGAAATCATCTGTTCTGATTGCTTGTAACCTGTCGGGAATTGAACCCGGTACAAATTTGAATTTATCTTTTGTAGTACCTTACAAGGTCCTATGTACTTGCACCAATTTTCTGGAAGACCTTTCTGGTGCTTCGGGAAGTAAACAAGTATATCATCCCCTTCAGACAACTCTGTTTGTATCTGTTTACTGTCAAAATAACTTCCTGGTTTAGATGGTGCTGTGAGCATTTTCGGCTGCTATTTGGCGAATTTTAGGCAGCTCCTCTCGTGGTATCTAAGTCACGCCCATCTGATAATCTGCAAAAGAGCGTCGGACGTAATCCTTTATCAAGATGTGGTGATTCCTTTAAATTTGTTTGATTCCAAGCATTATAAGCAAATACGACCTGTGGTAGTTTCTCAGACCAGCTGTTCATATCTTCTTCAACATATAACTTTAGGATTTCGTATCAAACCTCCTTCGATTTACCCCTGCGCTGGATGGAACTTTCTGTAATTAAGGACTTCTTGCGAACAACCACATCCCCTGTAGAGTTAACAAAGTGTCACACAGCAAAGAAATATATCTAGTGATTTGTCATATAGGCGGGACCCTTACGCAACACCCCACAAATAATTCGCTCTCGCTAGAGGTAATAGGTACAGATATTAATAACCATGAATTATAATGCGTGAAATCATTTTGTATAAAAAACATGTAATGAACAATAAAAATAGCTACAGTTTTCTGCAAATAACTCGAAACTTGCAATAACTGCAAATAACTGCAATATCTTTCTTATTTAACCTGATAATCGATACTTTGAATACTTCGATACACAAAACTGAATATAGTCGAACATGCACTTTGCAGTTAACACAAATAATATAAATTTATATTTGTTGAATATTATAATCTTACGATCAAAACAAAATTCCAACATCTTACTTAAATATTATATTTCATCCAGGAATGCCTACAATTAATTAAATCCATGTATCCTTGAGAAGAAAGTAATCTTCGAAGATACTCGTACAAAAAGTCAATTAATTAACAATCGCGATTATCAGAAACGCGAAATGGCGGATCCCGCTTTCAAAGACACGTGGTATCAAACTAGATTCAAACCCTACCACGCCGGTCTTGTGAATCCTCTTCAATTCCGAAGAAAAATTGTATTTAGAATTAAAGCAGAACTGATGAATCTTAGAACATGTAATCTTTTACAATATTTGTCGAAATGTCCTTACAAATTTTAACACGATATTCAATCGTCCACGTGGTCTCACTGGAATTGACTCGCAAATTATTCAATTACCGACGAATATCGGCTAAGAATATTGGGATTATATAACGTTCACCAATCCTAACTAACTGATGCAACACATACAAACTTTATGCAAACCAAGCCACTATTTATCCTATCAAGGAAAGTCAACTGTAAGTTACTGCACAATCCCATGCATCCAGACCTGGAAATTCCACGCAAGAAATTTTCTAGCTTGCTGTAACTCACAAAACGGTTCACGATGATACAAATTAGAAGCGTGATATATGTAACAAACGCTCTGATGATCAACATTCTATTCTTCACACGCACCTCTACGTTAGTAACTTTCCAACCTGAAGCAAACTTACTCTTTGCGATGTCGAAACGTAAGTCATTAACTCGTAGCAAATATGAAATATTCCAAATCCATATGATCCATAGTGACAATAGACTAAACCTGTGCTGAAGAGGCGTGGCCCATCACTCATCGTTGGAACTGAAAGCTTTCCCTTGTGTGTGGAACTTCAAAATCATGTACTTCCATGAGCCCGGATGCAATCTAATTTGATGGTATGATGCAGATATATCTATGGTTCTGATTAGAATTTTACCACTTATGCTAGAAAGCACATCTGCATTTTGAAATAGTACAGATAAATAATTCGTATATATATTCCAGTCCTGTAAATTTAGTGCCAAACGGAATTGCTTACAATTGGGTTTCTTTAGTAGCAGCAAAGGAGAATATTCGCTCGTCGATGTTTCTCGGATAATTCCATCGTTCAGAAAGTCTTGCAATTGTGAATCGACGTGTACACTAGTCCCCGGGCCACTGGCGGAGACCTCTTATAAAATGTTACAGCTTTACCGATCGTTATACGATGCACATAGCCCTTGAAGAATGAGGTACCGCTTGGAGAATAGGCAAAGACGTCTCGATAGTTATAGAGAATCTTTGAAATCTTTGCTTTAATTTTTCTGGTAGATCTTTATTGATATCAAGAAGTGAAAGATCGGAGTTTTTCAGTATACCTCAGTCTCCTTCGATTTCCTCTTTTGTGCGATATTTATAAATATCCTCCGGGTTGCTTTATTTTTGTTCTAAAATTTTGAAAGTAATCTCCTCTAAATTCTGGTCGGTATACGAAATTTATTAATTTTATAGCAATTTTATTTTTGTAGAGGTAGGATTAATTAATAAAATAGTAGATTTATGAACAGACATTTTCAATGATAAATCTACAAGACTATGTCTATCACGTAGGGTTATAAGCAATCTTACATACATTTGCTTTTTCCCGTTTCATTGACTCTAATAGGAAGAAAGAAAAATGATTTTGCAGGAATTACAATATATTTTGTAACATAGACATCTCCTGACGTCTGTTGTTTACAGTAGCATGTGAAATGTCGTTTTTCTCCTATGCAAGGAAATTGTGGTTTCTGCGTGTGTGATCTTTGTAGCAAAGTACGATGTTAAGACCAAATTTTCACATCTAACTAAATTCTACACGCTTCTCACCACTAAACGGACTGTTTTTCGATTCAAGTCTTAATTTCAAAAGTATTCATATAATAGTATACTGTACAGGCACGGAAGTGTGTACTGCAGGAGTTAAGTAAAAACTAACATCAAACTTTTCATTTTAATTATATTTATGGGACAGAAAGGCAGTTATGATTAAGCTGTGTCATATCTGAGGAACAGATGTATCAGGCGTAGTCTAAAGGGTGCCTATCTACTTCATGATTATAAGGTAAATAAAAACTAAATGCTAGATTCCCGCAGTTCATATTTCCGTGACTGCAAAATGCATATAATATAAAATACTGCAAATAATATTTACAATGTTTGCAAGAATTAAAGACATAAATAAAAAACGGTCCGCACAGCGAAATTAAGAGTAAGAAAACTGAGTTAGAACCTAAAATTTTGTTCATATTTTTTTTAGACTGGAAGTTGACAAACAACTCTTCGCTCCCTGAAATTTTCAATGGCAGCAGTCATTCCAATATTGCTTTTAGATAGAAGTCATTGGAAAGACGTCCATCTAGATGTGACGTAATTTTTATCAATGTTGGCAGCACATTAACAACATTCACGGCTGGCATCTCGGTTTAGACGTGCCCTTTTTTCTTGGATTATTTTCTGAACGACTGGACTCGCTTGTTCAAAAAGCGTCGTGCAAAGTATCACTTATTCCAGTACTTTGGTACAGATACTTATTTCCAGAAGTATCGAGTATTTGCCAAGATATTATTTTTGTTCGCGATGCTAGATATCACGATACCGTCCATATCTAATTGCGTCCAAACTTTATTGTAGTCGTTTTATGTTCAGGGCAGATTTTCGTGAAATCTTGCGTTGCTTGGGATTTGGAGGAATAGCCAATTAAAATACGTGTTACACGTAGAACACATAATAGGGGGTCTTAAGACACGTGTTTCAATTGGCTATTCATCCTAATCGCAAGCAAAGAAGCAACGCAAGCGTTCATGAAAATCAGCCCTTAATCGAAAATGCTCTCGCATGGAGTCGGATCATAATAGTAAATACGGTCGTAATTATAATGTACGGAATTTTATTTTTGCTTCTCTTTTCCTGTTAAAAAAAACATTCTTATCTTATCTTATCTATTATAATAAATGTCTTAGGAACGATTAGTGGAGGTTAGGAGGGTCAGGTTTGGTTCTTTTCATTACCCCGATAGGACACCATCATTTTAAACGTTGTGTTACAACCGTCTTTAGTATTATGATCGGCGTGTCTCTCTCACTCATATGAGGTTTTATTTTTCAGCATTAAAAGTAAAGTCGTACGAATTTGATAAAATTCATGGTAATATGCATTAATAGGTATTTAAACATAGACATACGTAAAATAAAATTGTCTTTAATTAGACGTAAAAACCACAAAAGAAACTAAATTGAGTCATTTTTACATTATCTGTAGAACTGAAGAAATCCTAATATCAGGACTCTATACATAGTTTTCAAGATTAAATAAAATGTATTCCTGTACTTGTGGTCGTAGATGTCAGATAGCCTGTAAATGTCATAAATTTTCAGGAACATGAAATCCGCTTTCAGCGTTCAATGAAAAATAACTTAAGAAGGTTTTGATGTAATCCTCATCCTTGGTTTATCAA
>JAGDQP010036853.1:0-18874 GCA_022664845.1 Lepisma saccharinum | reverse complement strand
GTTGCTAATCGGATAAGTTCTACTTAAACATGCGTGACAGAAGACGTATTATATAGGTTTCCATTGCAAAAACAATAAACACTTTGTATTAGGTTAAAATCAGATTTCAAATATGGTCCAGATGCGTCTCGTATGCTATTCAAAGGAATAATCAGCCTGTATTAACGTAGAATATCTTAAAAGCAGCGTGTATAATTCTGTTACATAGTTTTTGCATGTCCTCTGAGACAATATATATCTAATATTTCAACTTAAATAGATTTCTACAGTTCTTTGTACACTTTCGGTACGCTAAGTAGCTCACAAATAGCGATATTGTAGTAATTTCGACTTTAAAAATCTTAAGAAACATCTCAAAAGTAAACTATTAGGAAAACTTTTGCTTACAAATGCATTAATCACATATCATACAGTTCTTTGTGCACAATAAATGCACTCCTAGTGTTCAAATTATTCGAGAAGTGGTACTAATGCAGTAATTTCGGTTTATATTGACTCAAGTCGCACGGTTCTGCATGTAAAATATGTATATTTCATCGTCTCAGGACTTCAAATCATTCATTTATACAAATAGAGGTGTGAAAACAAGCAAAAAACACTTCTTATGCAGAATAATCACATCTCTGGAGTAGAAATTAATCATAAAAGATGATAGTATTATACTAAATTCTTCTTATACAGATGTCAAAACACAAGGCAGCAATTCCATTACAGGATACGTAAGTATCTATAATATTTATCCTAACTATGAAATATATTTCGTATGAAACCTCACCGTTTCTTCTACTTAAATATTCAGGAAGAGTTCGTATAAAAATCACGTATTTTTCTTACCATCTAGTTGACACAACATCAGAAAAGGTTTTCAATCCCTTAAAGTCTTCTCTAACACTGCGAAAATTAAAACGATATGTGGCACGAGCCAAAAAGACCAACAGTTGATGGTATGATCTGTTACTTAAAACAATTAACGTCTGGGCAGACACACTTATTATCTCTCCCAGTCGGCACAACCAAACTTCCGCTTCTCACGGTCGCAAACCTTCACGTTCCTCTGTTAGGTCAAGGGGTTGAACCTTGGCCCTAAAGGTGAACTCCGTAATGTCCAAAACATGTCAGTTTTGTCAAAATAATGGCCAAAAATCTCAAATTATGAGCCCAGGTGCTTCCGTTTCGGTGGGTGGGCTCGGAGAAAAACCCACACCGCTACTATTTAATGATTAATTACCTCCATCTAATTATTAGAAAGAGAAGAGAGACAACAGATGTCTTCTTTCGTCTCAAAATTTCAAAACAGAAGAAGGAGAGAGTAAAGAAAAAGTTTTCTCTATATCGGCCAGCTGTTTTGCCTTCTTTCCAAACACTTCATTGAAATCCAGTATTGTTCAACACTGGCGTTGTGGTCTTGGAAGTAGTACTGAGAAAGACAAGCCGGGTTCGAGTCTTAGTGTCTGTCATCCTGACAGACGATTTCGACATATCTAGCGTATGTCTTTGATTTGTTATCGAATTCATCTTACGACAGGAAAACACAACAATATTAATTTCTAATGAGTGGTCGCTATAGGGTGCTCATAAAATAATTGACATTTATCTGAATTATAAAATAAAAATTAAATACAAGTAATTGCATGATTAAACAATGAAAATATAAGATGTTGAAGGCAATATGTACATCAAATGAGTGAAAACTTGATAGGAAATTGATTATTGACTATTTCATGTTTGATACTATTAACTAATGTATATAGTATACACTGTATGGACAAAAAGGTGGTACCATATTGAACATTAATTATTTATCGTATTGATGCAATTAAACGCAGTTAATAAATCGTTATTACTAAACATTTAAGGTATTCGGTCTACAAACATATCAATTTCATGTATTACCACACCCTCCTTCTACCGCATGTTGTACAGACTCCTAAAATGGCAGAGGACGCAAATTCAAACATGGTGTATAAAAATCCTAAGGGGGGAGGCCATAGCCGCTACTACCCCCCCAGGATATTGTAATTATTCCCGTAGTATACTACTCTAATAACACGTAGAGGTTGAACATGAGTCTGTTTCATACGAAGAGAACAGGTGACTGCTGTTAAAAATAGCTGCAATGATGGTATATACGTATAAAATCT
The DNA here is from genome assembly GCA_022664845.1 of Lepisma saccharinum. Classification (NCBI taxonomy): domain Eukaryota; kingdom Metazoa; phylum Arthropoda; class Insecta; order Zygentoma; family Lepismatidae; genus Lepisma; species Lepisma saccharinum. The sequence continues at coordinate 16,733 of JAGDQP010036853.1, read as the reverse complement.
GATGTTTTGGTCACACTAACTTTTTTGAAAGACTAATAACACGTAGAGCTTGAATGTATGTCTGTTTCATATGAAGATAACAGTTGGTAGCTCTTGATTGTAGGTGTAATGGTTATATGATACACAAATGTCAAAACTGCTAACTCTCGTTGATATGGTAATATCACAGTAGCGCTTGAACATGGGTCTGTTTCACAGGTTTCGCAACTGGTAACAATTGATTGTAGGTGTAATGATTATAAACACGTATCAAATCTGTTGTTTTGTTTGTACTAACCTTTATTGGCAGAGCCAATGATATATATATACCGTATATATATTTTGAGGGAAGGGAAAGAAACTATATATAATATGAAACTGAAGTACTAACTCTTGTTGTAACACAACATCACAGTAGAGCTTGAATATGTGTCTGTTACACGCAAGAAGAGCTCTTAGTAACGGTTGAATTCTAGTATGTTCGTATCAAAACTGACGTTCTGTTCGCGCTAACTCTTGTTGTATCCCAATAGCACGTAAAGCTTGAATAAGTGTCTGTTGCGTACGAAGAGAGTAGTTGGTAGCTGTTGAATGGTAATATATTCATATGAAAACTGATATTCAGTTCGCACTGGGGAGGGAAACAGGAGTCTGTTAATATGAGTCTGTTGTTGTATACGAAAAGAGCAATTGGTAGCTAAGCTGTGTAGCAAACTACACACACACACAACACTAACTTTCATTATAGTACATACAGAACGCTAATAATACATATTTTTTTCTTCTTTACACTTCTCATGACTGAAGTATCGATAAACATAGAATGCAGATCCGTTTGCAGATGTTTTGTTTACACTTTGAGTCACTAATATCATAGTAGAGCTTTATTGTTGTTTCGTTTCATACGTTTCGGAGTTGGCTGCTGTTGATTGTAGGTGAAATGGTAGTATGCACATCTGATTGCACTAACTTTTTAGTTGGCAAAGCTAATCATATACCGGTATATAGTTTTTTTAGAGAGAAGAGAAAGACAATTTTATTCTTAACTTTTCGGATAGAGCCCGGAGTCGTTTTTATTTTACTTTAAAATTATATTGCAGCACTCATAAGAATCTATAGATCATTCATTGCTATGTCGTATTTCACTCGTAACCACTAGAAATTATGTAGACTTTAAATCTGGAACATTTTGATAAGCTTCGAGAGGAATACGATGAAGAGAAGTGCATCAAAACCCACTTCATACCTTGATTTTGGGAAGACGAGTGTGTCACAGTGTAATGTAGATAACGTCAATCGATCGGGCGGACCTTAAAACATTGGGGTACCCAAATTTCATCAATATTAGTCCCAAAATAACGTTACTACGATAGTTTAAGTAATCAATCTGTACTAAGAGAATATAACCATATAGGTGGCAGCGGCGGCTCTCTTATCTAAGTGTGTTCGGTTGTGCAAACTACCCTCTAAAATTTATATTCTTGAAGTGTGTTACAAACCATCTTGCTTCTTATTCTTATCATTCTTTAACTCAGTAAATGCTCACATACCAGAGAGAGAGAGAGAGAGAGAGAACGCGCGCCCGCAGTTCTGGCTGGTCACAATCAGCAGCTCGTTTGCTTTCTGTTTCCATCAAGTTGACAACCGAGAACGATCAGAGTGTAAATGGAACTGATAGGCTTCTCCGGAGGTGGAGGAGTACAAGAGGGTACAGGGAAGATCGTTGCCTCCATAAGACTCTATATGGTAGCACATTTTGGGCAACCGAAATGGACTCGATAGCGTATACACACAGTTTCTCGAGTGTAAAATTACCGCACCCTTGTCAATGCGGATAGTGTTTCCAATTCCCACTTCAGAAATAATTTCTCGCAACTAATTTTCTTCTCTGGAGGTCAATTGATTCAATGGAAATAGTGATTTTTATATTTAAATTAAGGGGTCCTTTAAGTTGGAAAGTCTATGATAAAATATGTTATCAAAAGTGTTTTTTAAAATCATTTCTCGGGAATAATGCCCAAAAATAAGAATAATAATTCTTAATTTTTTCGCCTTCTTTTATTATTCTGAAGTATGACCTAACTTTGAATCATCCTGTCGGCTATTCTGATTAAAGCTTATCCAAATTCTCGCAACCCAGTCCAGTGCATGTTCACCAGCGACGTATTCTCCACGAATGCAACGCATGCAGTGCATGCCTTCGGATTCTAGTTTATTTATTTTATTTGAGAAATTACGAAACTTCACCCCTACCACGAAAGCTGGCAGTAAGTAGTTTAGTAAACTGCAAGCCGCTGTCCGGACGTGGTTGCGACAGACTCCGAAAAAGTGGTTCGCAGAGGGTATAGAGAAGTTGTCACATTGGTCCGACCCAGCACCCGACCGACTGAGGTTTTCCAGGGGTTTTCTGTCACACCAGGCAAATGTCGAGATCGTACCAGACCGATTACTTCCCGCATCCTGTCCCCTACACCTAGACAGCCCTGAGCCATAGATGCCTAAAGGTCATAAATGGATTCAACTCAATAGCACCACTCGTGTACCACAGGAGTCTACGATGAATGAGGACAGGTTTCACGGGAACTTTACTTTAATGCCTCTGCAGCATCTTAAGGCAGTAGTTCATCCCAAGGAGAAAGGAACGGGTTAGGTATTGATTATGTTCTTAACTCAATGCATATTACAGCATTAGCTAGCATGACTGACGGATACCTCGAAATGACGAACCCCTGAGTTCGATCCCACGTTCTGTCACGGCTTTAAAATAATTTGGGGACGAAGATAACCCTCAGCGATGTACTGCTCTTACATATGAACCTTCTCATCTGGCGAAAATTGTGAACAATTACAATTGCTTTTATAATTACTTCTGATATGATCATAAGAATGAGCATAGTTGATTTGACTCCTCCTCGACACGAAATATTCCTCAATAGATGAAACATGCTATTAAACATCTACTTCCACTCATAAGTTTTTCGATAATTTTATTAAACTTACATTTATGGATCAGACAGACAGCTATGACCTAAGTATGACACATGTCTGGGGAATTATATCTCTCAGCGAGCGCTCTTTCAGGAAGAGGGAAGACGGTAGCGGCCAGGACAATTGTCTAGGCGCTATGCCGAAACCATGGAAAACATCAATCAGTAACTTAGAAGTACTTCTTGAACCTGTCTGTCTCCCCAGTGCCGATCCAGAGTCCGTGAACGTAACCACGGAACTACGGAAGTTCGAAATGTTTTATTTCTTGCTAGTCTACAAAGTAGATTAATAGTCAACCCGTTATTTGACTTAATAATTTCCATCAACGAGATTAACGAAATTCTTTGTTAGTTTCATAATATTACAAATTACAATCTTTTTTGTTGACTAGAGCGTGTTGTCATTGTTGTTCTTTATTATTATTATAACCACCACCAATAATAATAATAATTCAAAAGATGCTGTAATATCGATATTTTCTGCATCACCTGAAGTCCAGACAACGAGCCGCCACTGATAGGTGGTTTGCTCCACTGTCTCAACCTGCCCCAGCACCCATGCAATGCAACATAGCAAGGATGCTTATCCACACCCACGCTCCTTCCGGGACTTGAACCCGAGACCTTCGAGCCGTTGGCCTACCGCCGCAGATTGCACGGCCACCAGGGCGGCTCATCTTATGTTGTAGTAAAATGTCCAATAGATACTAAACTACTTCGTTTGTAATTCTGAAACGCATGTGCGCTCAAATTTGCCCATTTTTTAAAAACATTTTTGGAACGCGGTTATGTATATTTTCTGTTTGCAGCTGGGGTTGTTGCTATGAACATGCAGAGGGAGTTGGAGTCGTCGAAGGAGGGACTTGGAGGACCGCGCCCATAGGAGACTATAAAACTACGATGCACCAGCTTTAGAGTATCACTTACTCCTGGGTGGTCATTCCTCTCCTTTTACCTGTTTACAGAAGGCATCGCTTCGGGTACATCCTAGACACACAGAAGGCATCGCTTCTGGTATGTACTCAGCCTAAACTAATTCACTCATTCGTTCACTGAAGGCATCTCTTCTAGAGCAACCCAGCATACACAGAAGGCATCGCTTCTGGCACGACGCCTCATCCTAGACCCCTCTTTGGATAAAACACCCAAAGAAGAAGGCGTCTACATTTATCTATTTCTGTAATTAGTTTCCTACGGGACGCTCTATTTAACAACTTGTAAAGTTATCTCCCTTTTTGTAATAAAACTGGTTATGGGCTGAAAGACTAACCCCGAGTATCTATCAGCTCTACCTCAGGTACCCTACCAGAGAACCACAAGAACATTACGTGGTTGATGCGTCGACTCCTCACATTCAAGTGGAGGAACTATTTTAAGTGCCAACGAAGTGCACAAAGCCCAACAACCAGAACGATTTTCGGAACGTGTAAAATTACGTGCATTGGATACGATCGTGTTAAGCAATTGTTGGACATTTTATTCATTTCTGTTTGACATCTACAAAATTAGACTTTAAAAGGTAGGGAAACTTGAAAATGGCTAGGATAAAAATCTAAGTGATTTAAATACTAAATGTAAGTAAATACTAGGTCAGGCGGTAGGACAGGTCATTCTGAGTCAGATTCTAATAATAGTAATAACGAAAACGACAATATGGCTAATAAACCATGATTTAATCTGCCTCATTTAACTAAATTTTCTGGACACATAGGAAGAGGCCTAGCGGAATCACTGAGCAGATATATCTTCTGTTGATTGGCTGATAAAAACATATGCTTTTTGTATACTTCACACCGATATTTCAGTCTCGATGGGGACTTTGCAGTTGAAAAGGGCAGGTTTTTTTTTTTGTTGGTATACGATCGAGTTAATTCCTAGATAAAACTATATCACTTTACTTTATCTGCCCCCCCCTCTAAATCAAGAAAGTGGGTTAGATAAAGTTAGCTTGGTTACCTAACCTCCATCAAAAAGAGAGAAATCATTTTCACCAGTAATCGACACGCCACCAATGATATCTAGTGCTGCAGTGACGTCTTGCGCCTTACGGTGTGCGCTGTAAATAGCTTTTCCAAATCCTTGCTCACCATCTAGTTACATGGTTTGGTGGTAAAACGTCAGCTTCCCACCGGAAAGACCGGGGTTCGATCCCCTTTTGGGTCAATCATTTGTTTTCTTTCACAGAATATCTTTATACGTTCATATTAATTATTTTTAACATTTTAACGAACCGCGCTAACTACCTTATTTGTTTTCTCAAAAAACGAAAATTCTTTTCACACATGTAATACAGTAGCAATCGAGTATCACCGACTTAGGTGTTTATCCAGAGTTCGTGGTATCACATTATTAATTAACGATTTCATATAAAATGAACTAATCTAACTTTACCCAAGCTAGTCTTCTACACTTCAGTGGATAGTAGACTTCGAAAGTAGCGCCCTCCTTGTAGTACCAAGAAGGATGTGTTGTGTAAGGTGTAACCAATCCGACTGAAGTACTCTGCATAGGTTGGCCAAGGCACGGACGTCGAGCGTACACAATTCAACATCAATAGATTAAGTTGCTAATAGGTTCAGTTCAGTAAAAGAAACTCGGAAGTTTACACATTTAACCGAATTGTTCTGTGTCAATACATGAGGTTATGCTTTAATAGAGAAGTTATAAGGTTAGCTAAACTTAAGTTACTTTACATCGTCTTTTATTTGACTTAATGTTACGTTAGATTTGGTATGGTTATTTGACATATGCGATTCAGAAAATAAATAAGAACAAAAAGGGACTAACATACTTAATAGGGGAAGATATAGATGCACTACAAAGCAACACCGATGTCTTAGTAAAAGCATGCGATGAGATAGGTCTACAGGTAAACATAGATGAAACAAAATACATGATAACAAGCTGAAACACAGGGAATTAAGGAAATAGGTATATAACAATTAAGAATGAGAACATAGAGAAAGTAAACAAATTTAGATACTTGGGAAGCATACGTAACAAGCAAAAATGAGGTCATGGAAGAAATGAAAAGTCGCTTAGCATCAGACATGTCTCTACTCAGTCCAGAAACTCGTAACATCGCGATTAATACCAAGAAAGTTGAAATTGAACAGAATGGTTATTCTGCCGGTAATACTTTACGGTTGGTTGCGAAAGTTGAAGAACGACCTTAGCAGATGAACATAAATAACAAGTGTTTGAAAATAAGGTCTTGAGAAAGATATACGGGCCAAAAGGGGACCAGGTGACTAGGGAATGGAGAAGACTGCATAATTAAGAACTTCACGGACTTTACGACTCATTCGATGTTGTAAAAATAATGAAATCGCGACTACTAAGGTGGGTCATGTACCCATGATGGGGGGAAACGAAGATTATCCATCGTGGTTAGTAAGCCGGAGGGAACGAGACCGTTGGGAAGACCGAGGGGACGTTGGGTTTGTGATGAAAACTGGCTTGATTTTGCACAGGATAGAATCCTGTGTAGAACGTTTGTTACTGCGGCGATAAACTTAAGTTCCATAAGCCATAGGGGAATGGAGCCATGGAGTTATTTGCCATCCGGGGAGAATCTAAAGTCCATCCGAAAATTTGTCGCAATTACTGTAGCCTGATCTAATAATTAAGCAATTCTATTAATCTACGTGATTATAATCTTGCCGAGAGATTTTTCGTAGTCCATATTAAAAATATAAAATGAGAAATGTGTACATCTTGAATCGAAATTTCTTATGTAGCTGTAGGTATTTCTTTAGCTTAAGTCGGGCGTGATTTTTCAGAACGAAATATCACAGGTTCATGAATCGGAATTATGGTAACGTTACGTCATAGTGACATGTTTATTTCCAAATCATCATTGATGTTTTGCTACAAAAATCACGTGCAGTATGGCGAATGAACGATAGCGAACGAAGACGGGTTAGAAAATGCCAGGTTAAATGTTTTTGATTATATGCGATGCACATCACCTTTAATAGATACCACCTGTGACTGCTCCATTTATGGTTCCACATGGAACGTCCGACGTATACTAAAGAGAAGCCTAGGTATATACCTCAGATTAATAGAAAGTTACCACTTACCAATGTATAAAAGTTAGTAAGACCAAAACATTGAAGAATTTGGCAGCACTAAAGAGTCTGAACATGTGAAATGTTCATTTCAAGTCACCAGTAAATATTTTAGCTGCTCTTTGGACACTCCCCCGAATTGTTCAAATGATTGAAGGTAAGGGTAGGTTAGGTTGTGTTGAGTTAGCGTAACTTATATTAGTTAAAGACGCCTTTAATTGGGTTTAACACCTCTAGACCTTCAAAATCAGATCGGAAATAATGCATGAACATGGTGATTTCTCGTCCGGGGAGTATGCAAAGAGCATCAATATCAAATATTTTTTACAGTAGCACATACTGTGCTATTTTTTGGAGATTGAAAATTTTCTGGTCGACAATTTTCTATCAATCTGAGTGTACATTGAAGTTGTTTAGTCGGTAGCTAATTGGTATAGCCTATTTATGAATGAACAAGCACATGCAAAATTGTCTAAAACTGTGTAATACTAGAATGCATTAGCAGCACAAACAAAGGACCTTATAGGCCTATATAAATACATTTATATATACATATTGTAAAAAAGAAACAAAATCCTCAATTTCTGCTTCATGTAAAGAATCTCAATGGCTATTCACGTGGTTATCTATATTCTTTGATACTGCAAAACAATTTTATTCATCTCTTATTATCAAAAAGAACGAGTTTCTCGTCAAATGTCAACATCGTGTTATTCCATTTCCCATAGCTTGCGAGAGTACGAAGTTGCTCGCCAGCTTTACCGAATATTTCATCAAGCGTTTTTTCATGCTTCTTGAACAACGGCTGAATGAAATGTTCGTATAGAAAAATGGATCCATTGAAACGGCATGGTAAAATACACCAACCCATAAACAAACTCTTCAAACACCAATAGTAGCGAAAGGCTCTTAGAGGAACTGACGACAAGATCTCAAACAAATGTAGAAAACCAAATATAATCCAATAAACGGACCATTTTGCTTTTAATTCTTTATTCCGTGTCTCGATCTCATTCACTGAAGCATATAGAGGATAAAAGACACAAAAGCACTGGCACAGGAGCTTCGAGCCTACGCCGAAGATCATGCTGAATTCAAAAAGTACGACGACGCTCAGAAGTGTCACGTTTCCTTTGTTTGATGCTATAAACTGGTGCCAGTTTCCAACTCCTTCCGCTGAATTCTCACAAGAACCTTCAGAATTTCGGATGTTCTCATTCAAAATGTCTCGTAGATTATATGCTTCCGTCATGTATTCTTCCGTATATTTCTTATCACATCGTTTTTCCGTAGTAGAAGGAAAGGACATAGCCATCCAGTTGAACGAGTTGCATTGAGTTAACTAGGACATAGAAACGAGTGATATCACCCATATTGCTTCCTGCACGATGAACACATAATTTTAATAACACTATAATTTTCCTTAAATTACTTTATCTCATAGTATTTACAAAGATGACTATTCCAACCAAACAAATTTGCTGCTATGATTTGTCATTTTGTTAGATACATTGATCTTCAACTATTTTATTGATATATGGATTTGTGTTAATCTATTTGAGCACTTTTAGCCCACAATACAAGTTTAGAAAAAACAAAATATATTACTTGTAGTGCCACGTAAGTATTCCGAAAGGAGATAGACTCCAAAAGGGATCAACTACTAAATTTTCTTACATCTCACCATCCTATGATCACTCAAGACTTTGAAACTGTTCAGAACAGACACGTCTTGCAGATTTTCCCTGTTATTTGATAGAACGTAGTTTATTTCGTTTTTGGTCCCATTTGGGCCTTTCCATGTCCACTTCCTCTGGGGTGGTTTCTTGAAAAATGTATTGGAAATGAACAGTCTGTTGACTTCTGAGAATTCCACCAACTTCTCTCCTCTCTTATTTCTTTTGCCAAATCCAAAGTTTCCAACTTTCGTGTCACTGCTCTGCTTGGTTTCTACTTTCGCATTGAAGTCTCCCAATATTGTAAAGCGATTTACTACTATCCAAAATCTTCTGTATCTCCTCGTATAGGTCTTCGATTTCCTCCTCCGGATGTGATGTTGTTGGAGCATACATTTGTATAATTTCCATAGTGTATCTGTTGTTTATCTTTGCTACTACCCGTGCGATTCTATCTGAAATTCCTTCAATTTCTGTGATCCGTGACTTCAGGTCTTTATTAATTATAAAGCCAATTAAGCCAATAATTATAAAGCCAATTACTAAAACTTGGGTTCAGCCCCTCTGAGCTTTTAGGGTGGTTACGTCCTCATTGTACTGTTTTCCTTCTTGAACAACTAGAAGAATCCATGATCCTTTAGAGACCGCTTAGCATGTATCACTATGAAAACTATGTAAACTTGTTACTGCTACTAGAAGGAATGCAAATTACTGATGTGTTATGAAATAATTAGAATTTAAAAATAATAAATCTTCCTGTTTCTAACGTAGTAATATAAAAAGTACGATCGTTAGTATTTTCACGTAGGACATGGATTCACACGAACAAATATTTGGTAGGGGTGCCAACTACTTGCCTTACTAGTGCCAATAACTGGGTATAAAGGGGGACAAATACTGGTTAGAGGGTGCCAACAATAGGTCATTTTGCAGTTTTGAAAAAAATATACATGATTTTTATTGTTTCACTGTGAAATTAATTTCGGGAAAGATCCACGAGTTTATTGTTAGCTATGAACAGAAAAATAAGACAATAATAGATCTCCACTTCAAGTTTCAAAACGACAGGGGTTTATATGTGTCCCCAGCAAGCCAGGAGACGCCGGCGAAGGTCAGCCGACGTCGGGTTTTGGGTGGAGTTACGCCTCTATGCCGACCCCGATGGTGGTCTTGCAGGATGGCCCGACGACACCGATGGCGGTCCGGGAAACGGCCCAACCACCAATTGCCACTTATGGATCACGCCGACCATTCCCCGACTACTAGTTGGTCGGGCCACCATCGGGGTCGGCCTTTGACTTGCTGGGTCAATAACTGGTATATTTCCAGTTGTGTATTTCTACAGAGAAAAGTGCCCTGGCGCTACTATGTCCTTCATTGTATAAAGTTCGCTATAAATATACAAATAGGTACGGAACTTTTAAAAAGTCCCTGGCGCCGCCAGGGTTGAAATGCACCACTGCATTTAGCGTATTGATTTATTTTTTGCATGATCTAGTGATAGAAGATATCAAAGATCTCCTTCCTCTATGCAAGATATAAGGTTAAGGGCTGATTTTCATGAAAGCTTACGTTTCTTGCGATTTGGGTGAGTAATCAATTGATACACGTGTTTTATAGTAAGGTAAGTGTAACACATATTTCAATTGGTTATTTACCCAAATCGCAAGCAACGCATACTTACATGAAATTCAGCCCTGGGGCTTTAGCGAATTTTGTTTATTTCAGAATGCAACAACTGGCAACAATGAATGATGGCGGTGGGCGGTCAGAATGTAAACATAAATAGGAACTGAATGGAAACGAAGGCGAAAATTGAAAAATGAGTGGTGTTATTGTAATATTTCTTCCAAGTTGCTTGTTCAAGGAAAATGAGTGTTTTGTGTTTGGCGTTATTAAATATAAGGAGGGGTTGGGAACAACGTTTTATATTCTTGGTGTAGAGTCACCTTCGAAATACCGGTACATTATTCACAGTAAACCCCACGTCTTAGGATACTATAGTGTCAACAGAAGACACAATTACAGTGAGATTGAGGCAAATTCAGAAAATTGGATAGCAGTTGGATTGGAGAGAAGTGAATTCGTCGTAAGGAAATTGGTTGTCAATGGCACAAATTATGATCTCTCAATTTCAAGTCGAGTGGTGTGCATTATATATGATAATGAAATATTTCTGAAATCAGAACTGTTAATGCAAAAAACTGCAAGCAGTAATGTTGTTTCGGTGACATGTGATCAGTTTAGAACTTTGACAGGGCTGCTATACGAATTCGCAAAAATGAACCACTCGAGCAGTACAAGGGGAAATCTCGTCTTCCTAACTTCAATGATGTCCAGTGTTAGTGGACTTATTGCGTGGACGAAACCAATATTAAAATACAGTACTCTGGGTTGTCATTTAGACATTTTTTTACAGTCTTTATGGTGGACAATTAGCAACTGGAGAAAAGGTAGAGAATTTTTGAAGATTGGAAACTATTTTACAGCCATAGCACTAGACATTCTCTGTGGAATTTTATTGTTGCAGTGGCTACTAACATTAGTGACAATACCATATCTTCTGGATTTGTTGTTGAACACTGCTGAGGTAATTATGTAGTGTATATATATTTTTTAATTTTGCAGGGGTATGCGGGGAGTTCAGCAGCAAGGCAGTAATTTTGTTAACGACATCATAAGGTAGTATTCTACAATAGCTACTTAAGCAGCTACGTGGTACGCATCTAATTATATATCATTGTGTTATAAGATAAAATGAATTGTATGGGCGGTAACAGCGCTATGGCTTACGCCCGTCCCGAATCATTGTGTTATGTACAACCGTTAACTTAAATGAATTTACCTTACGGTCACACTGGATCCGGTTTCGGCCGAACCCGGCTATAAACTGTTTAACAAACAAGACGATATAAATAAGGGCATTACTATAGTAGTGACGCACCAATTTTAAGTCACTAAAACCAAACCAAAATCACTTAAAACACACATATTACGTGTTCATGGGAGGCGAGCAGTTTACGCAATTGTTTTCTTGCACTTTTTGTAGATTATCTTAGATTAGTGACCAGATGAACGTGGAGGTTAGGTGCGGTCATGTATCATTACAAAATGTATTTATATATGTTCACATTTATTATTAATAATTCCTTATTTTCCTTTTACGTAAACTATCTTATATTACTGAACATATGAACGTGGAGGTTAGGTAAAGTTAGGTGCGGTCATGTATCTTTACAAAATTTATTTTGACACGTATTCACACTTACCTTCAGCACACAGGCGTGTTAACTCTCCCAATTTCCATTAGAAAGTCGTGTACAATTGTTTCGGGGCTTTTTCCTTTCCTTACATAAATACTCTGCTAAGTAACCTTTAAAATGCACTTTCCCTCGTCATTTCCATACGATTCAAGAACAAGAACGCAAGAAATGTCATAATCACCACAAAGACACGCCATTTCAACACTGCTTTACCGCCTTCCACATAACAACTGTAACTCTACGCAAAATAGTTCCTTCCGCCACAACATGCAGTGCGTCCTAAAACATCTTCAAAACACACTAAAACTATATCATTAGTCACTTCAAATGTTATCAACATCAATATTTACCTCCCTAATACTCTCAAACATCACACAATTATCTTAATTCCTCCTGTAAATTTCTAAAAATTGGTGCGTCACTACTATAGTTAACCCTAAACAAGTGTGTGGGGTCACATCAGAACACGTCAGTGCAAGTGGGTGACAGTGTGACCACACACACTTATTGTGTTTGTTCTACCATTTCCGGCCGTGTTCGGCATGAAGTAAACCGAACCCACGAAATGTGAGATATGACACATCAAAGCATGTATGATATCACTGAATGCGAGGTTTACACTTCCCGGGGTAAGTCCAGCTTAGGGAAAAAACGGTGCAACTAAGTTAACCTAACCTGTATCAACCGCAGGTAATCTCAGGTACGGAAAAGTGGGCTGACTTTCGGTCAGTTTTCTCGCTGCTGAAAATTCATGAGGGAATGAATATATTTGTTTATGGTTTTAAAGTATGTAGATTACCATCGCATTGTTTATTTTTTGCTACCATAATTTCTAGTGAAAGCCTAAGGGTCACCCCCCCTTAAATGGAATGACTTTGGGTAGCAATGGGTTTTACATGTTGTACACCGAAATCACAGTATGAGAGAAACGAGTTTGGGACATCGCATGAAAGCCTATAGTTCATAGTATTTCTGTAATTTTTTGTTAATGTTAATATAAATACGAGCGAAATGAACTTCTTGCAAGTTTTTTTAGTACATATTGTACATTGAAGTGATAGCGGGAAGGAACTAGTTGACGGCGCGGAATCTTCGCGGCAAACCAGTCGAACGGCGCGAAGCAGTTGCAGTGTGGTCAGTTGTACTGTGAGTGCAGTGAAACGTCGTGTACTGAGGTGACGGCAACTCAGCGGGAATTATCGGCATTTGAGCGCGGAATGATAGTTTGTGCTAGACGAATGGGGTATGCGATTTCGGCAATCGTCCGGAAATTGAAGTTGACTCGCTCCATAATGTCAAGGATGGACCGTGTCTACCGCATTGAAGGCATTTACGGCCCAGTAGGGACAACGCAGCGGCCACCCACGGGTACTGAATGACTGGCGATGCCCGGGCAAACAGACAAGCAACAGTGCGTGATATGACAGTAGGAATCAATGCAGGACGTCCCAGGAACTTGTCTCAGAGGTCAGTGCAGCGCAAGTTGGTCTGCATGGGGTATCGCAGCCGGAGAACGACACGTGTACCGCTACTAATCGCTGGCTATCGGACTCACATGGGCTCGAGAACACGTGGATTTGGCCTTAGAGGACTGTTAACATGTAGCGAGGTCAGTTGAGACATATATCCAATTGGTACGCGCGGATGGTAGGGTCCGGATGTGGCGCAGACGCCATGAGGCTATGGAACCAAGTTGTCAATAAGGCACTGTGCAAGCCGGTGGAGGCTCCGTCATGGTGTGGGGCGTGTTTACCTCGGTATGGCTTGTGTCCTCTGGTCTGCTTTAACCGGACATTGACCGGTCAGTGCTGTTCAGCACCTTGATGACCATCTCTAACACTTTATGAACTTCGTTTATCCTGCCTACAATGGTATTTTCCAGCATAATTGTGCGCGACTGCTTTGATGAATATTCTGGCAACTTCCAACGGATGATTTGTTCCCGTAGATCGCTGGACATGAAGTCTATCATCGAACGGGCTATTCGTGCTCAGGATCCTCCACCTACAACATCATCCAAATTGTAGACGCTAATCGAGACTGCATGGCTGCACATCCCTCCAGCAGACTACCAGCGACTTGTCGAGTTACTGCACGTCGCCATGCGCGAGCAGGTCCCACATGTTATTAGGTAGCAATCCCAAGACCTTTGGCACTTCAGTGTATATGTATTCAAAAACTATGCACGGTTAAGAAGGAAACTAAACATATAATGGTAAAGCATACTAACACAGAAAAAGATCTGCTATACAAGAATTGAGACATAAAGGTATTTTGTATCAACTAGGTTACTTTTTGAATTATTTTATTCAAAGAAAAGTTACAGAAAATAACCAAAACAGCGTTGATTTACCTCCTTCACAAGCTGGCAACACTGTACGATGGTGACGCTGTTACCTATTTCTTGCGCCAAAACCGTGTTCCTTGATGATGAACCGGAGCGGATTCGAAATCTTGGAATTAATTTTAATCCATACAACGAAGTCATTATGGAAATAGTAGCATGTAAGCGTTCAGATGCAATAGTTCCCGCCATCTGAAATATATGTGTCTTGATTATCTTCAACCAAGATACGTCGAGAGTGTGTAAGAGTAGTACTGTTTTAAGAACTAATTTGAAAAAGCTGCACGTATACCTGCAGATTAACCTTTCGGAGAAAACCAGCGTTGCAATTTGACAGCTATCGAAAACAGGTCCCAACACTCAAGAGAGTCTGGTTTCAACAAAGCTGAGAACAGTAAAATCGGTTAATCCTCCTCACCTAAAGTGTTTCGGATAAATAATAATAAAAAATACGACTATTTTAGCATGGTTGACATTAAAGTCCCCAAAAGAACCCAGAACAGCTTATTATCCTGTGACGAAATAAAAATTTTGTTGACGTGTGTTTTTTTTTTTTGTTTTTTTAAATTTCCCAAACCAAATTTAATTTAGTCCCTAATTTATTTATGGTGTGTAGGGAAAGAAGTCGTTGAGAACCTAGTTTGAAGGTACCATCCCCGCATTTGCCTGGTGTGATTAAGGAAAAACCCTGGAAAACGTCAGTCCGTATGGGTGACCGCTGGGGTTAAAATACGACGTGTATCGAAATAATATCTGGTACTAGGGAAAAGAATGATACATACATATATATAACTTTAAGGGAAATAAATATTTAGTAATCTTTTGTGAAATCACATATGTTTTTATTATCTAAGTAGGTTTATAAGTTTCATTTATGGCTCAAATATTTTGATTTTAATAATAATTTTCCAGATTGTTGTTGATACGCTGCAGGACCTTCTCCATTGGCTGATGGGTATACCCGCTGGATTGAAGTTGAATTTTGCTCTGAACAATATGCTAGGGAACTTCTTCATGTACCATATTAACCTCTGGTGGACATTTTTAGGCAAGTTTTGGTCATTTTCAGGTAACGTTTAGTTCATTTTAATTGATTTGAGTGGTAGCTATTGGACAAATTGGCTTTAAATTCCTTGTAACCATCTTATGACCACTAATGATGGGGAAGCAGCTATCAGGTTCGACGAAATTCACTTGAAGTGCCATTAAACACCATATGTACTACATATATATTGTGGATTTAGCCATTCTTAATTAAGGTTTAAGATTCATTACTTCCTTAACTAACGATGCGCTAAAGTGTTTAAAGTTAAGATTGGTGAAATCCACCAATAGTGTTTAACTATGTTGCTCATTCAATGCCAGATGATCACAAGAAAATAATTTTTTCAACCCGAACATCTTAGAGTGACACAAAAAAATGTCATAGGTGAAGACAGAGTAATGTATATGTAGAATATTATTTATTTATTTATTTATTTATTTATTGACTTATTTTCCATGGCGGAGTTAAGGCCACAAATGCCTTCTCTTCCACTCAACCATGTACATACAAAATCTAAATAAGCTATCAATATTAATACTAGTATAATTTGATAATAATTAAGAAAAAGAATAAACACTAAATGAATACACATAACTACACAAAGAAAAAAAAAACATAAACAGACACAATGCGCGCGCACACACACACACACACACACATGTAAATATTTTACAGAAAATTTAAGCCTGTTTACAATTTAATGCTGATAATATATATGGATATACAACGATAATGATACTACTACTATTAACAATAACTAAAAAATATACAAAAATAACACCAGAATATTTAAAAAAAGCTGTGCATTTAATCTTATCCCTTTTTTTTTTTACTGTTTATTTCATCGTCGAGTGTGTAAAGACTAGGAATTTAAATGAAGCAGGTCTGTAATCGACTTCCTAAACGTTAAGATGGATTGTAGTTGTCGTGTTTCCGGCGGAAGATCATTCCAAGCTTGGACGGTGGAAACAGTGAACGATTTGGAATAGGAGGTAGAAGAGTGATGAGGGACCGAGAGTAATTGGCTTGCCCTTGACCTGGTGTTACGATCGTGGTAGGAGCTAAGGGCCTGAAAGCGTTCGTGCAAGTAAGAAGGTTGCTGAAGGCGAAGTATTTTGAAAAGAAGTGTTAGTCTATGGAAGTTGCGTCTTTCATTAAGTTTTAGCATTGACAATTGTCTATAGGATGGAGTCAGGTGGTCTGAGTACTTGAGAAGGAAAATAAATCGAAGACAGGCATTTTGTACGCGCTGTAGTCGCCTGGCTAGTTCATCCTTGAGATTGGTTAGAATCACATCGCAATATTCCAGATGAGGGAATACCAGTAACTTAACTAGAATTGATTTGATGTGGGTGGGCAAAAAGTG